>CADDXX010000404.1:642774-710659 GCA_902810485.1 Alauda arvensis | reverse complement strand
ATGGAGTATTTCTTTGACCTGTGCATTAGGTCTGTCCTGCAAACCATGGATGCTGATGACCTCATGGAGAATGGAGAATGCTCAGCAGCTGGCTGGATCAGGTTCTCATTCAAAGAACTTCTTTTACTTGCAAAACTTTGGGAGAAAGCTTTATACCCAAGAACTGGGAGCTGGCCAAAGTCAATGTAAAGCATGGGATTTTGAATATTTTTTTGCATGTATTTTCTTTGGACTCCAACCAGGGTGCTGCTYAGAAAAGGCTTCCCAAATTGTTTTACATTGTTATTGTTATTTGAGGCTCTGTTTTCATTTATCATTCAGGTAAGATGCCTGGGAGATGTTTTTTTATACTACTTCTTGTGTAAAYCATTGTATTCAAACGTTTACCATCATTCATTTTCATGGACAATCACTGTTKTCCTGGCCTGTTTATTGCCTGGAATAATCCTGGAATATTTGTGTGTTACAAATGGCTGCAACAAAGGGAAGTTTTCACTGTGTACATTCACACCTCATTCATCTGTGATGTGACAGAGCTCATATTAAGATGCACTGGTTTTAATGCAAGCTGTAATTAATTTTGGAGAGGAGAGCCCTTGAGAGGGTGGCTCCAGTGCAAGAGAGAGGAGTGTGGGGAAAATGTCTGGATTTATCTGGGTCTTCCAAGGAGCAGGCTCTGCTGAAGCAGGGACACCACTTCAGGGTGTGTTGCAGTTAACTGCTCCTGCTCTCAGTTCTGTGCTAAAACACAAAATTTTTATTGGTGCTTTCAACCCAGCAGTCAAGTAATGAAGATGCCATTTAAGTCAAATTATTAATTAATCTCTACATCAATCAATGCAATGGTTAGTTCTGCACAAAGGGGGATCTCAAGGAGGGAGATGATGGCTGGGCTCTGTCTGYCCCCCTGATCAGGTGCCATGGGCATTCCTGCAAAACATTTCCAGTGAAAAACTCTGTTTTGTTCCATGCACTTCTCCCACTGAATCCCATTTTTCTCAGAATCTTCTTGGCTGCTCAGTTCCATTTGAAAGGAGCAGGCCTTTTTCTGCATGATTCAATGTAAAAATAATTCCTCTTGGCTTTTTGTTTGTTTGTTCATTTGTGTTCCTTCCTATCCTGTGTATTGATTCCCTCTGGGGAAAAAAAATAAAAAAAAGGTAAGGAAAGAGACGGAAAGAGAGGGAAAGAGAAGGAAAGTAACACTTCTGCTTGGAGCAAAAGGGAGGAGCCTGTGTGGGAGATGTCAAATGGAGCAGAAAATCCCTGGACTTTTTCCAGAAACCCCCATCCACTTGAGCTGTGGATACAATCAGTTTATCAAAACACCCTCTGGTGCATTGCTGGCAGGGAGTGGAGACGTTCCCTCCTTCGGGAAAGGTTTTTAAGTGGTCCCGTGGGTTTGTACAGCAGAGGTGAGGTTCTCATCTGTGCCACAGCCCCTGAATGCAAAGCAGAAAGGTGCAAGGGGAGGCAGAGACCAGCTGGCACWCTCTGATGTGCCCCAGTGGAGCTGGGGAGGAGATTTGGGTGTGGTGGCACTGGTGGCACTGGGGACACTGGGGACACTGGCGCTGCTGCTGTTTGCTGACCCTCTCTGGAGATGCAGTCCTGCTCCTCCCTGCTGTCCCTCACAAACCCACCCACTCCAAACTCCCCCATGCCCAAGCCCTCATGGTCCTTCCTCTCCCTCCCTSTTCTTCCCAGCTGCTGTGTGAGGGGGAAGCCCAGAGCTCTCTTGGTCACTGGGAATTTGCTCTCCTCAGCCCTGAGGAGCAGCCTGCAGCCCATTCCCCCAGCACTCAGTGCTGAGCCGGGTTCTGCAGYGAGGATTTGGGGGGCACTGCAGACATGAAATCCTCACTGGGAGCTCGTCTGCACCCCAGACTTCCCCGCAGCTCCACTGCTGGGAGCGGGGGAGGCACACCAGCAACATTYGGGCAAGATCTGCAGACGTAGCCAGAGCTGAGGAATTCCTTCTTTCTYCCATTCCACCCTTTGATTTGCTGAGCACGACTGGGGGCACAGATTTTACAYCCCTGCTCCTGACAGCCCAGCCCATGAATGTGTCACACACATGCTCACAGACGTGTCCAGGCTTAAACGCTTTTGTCTTCAACATGCTCCTTTTTTCCTTCCTTTCTCTCCCTTTTCTTCCTTCCCTTCCCAGACATAACCTAGCCCAACCGACCAGAGACACTGTGACTACCATGATGTAGGAAAGAAACAATCCCTGGATGGAGCAGCAGGCTCCGAGCAGCTTATCCAGCAGATGCATGAGCAGGAAATGCAGCCTCATGTCCAATTTCTCATACCTTACCCATGACTGCTGCACTCACAGAACACATGCAGCCCAGCAATAGGCAGTGCAGAGTGGTTTTGGTGTGAGCCTTTCCCCTCCTGCTCCAAAACAGGCACTTTTTCTGAGAGGGAAGAGGGCTCTGGAGAGGTGCTGATTTGGCTGGGATGGGAAATACCCGTGGGCTTACGTAAAACAGCCCAGGCACTGGGGATGGAGCCGTGCCCACGTTTGCTTTGCTAATTAGGCTGAGCTCGGGCTCGGAGGGACTTGTTTTGGAGGGGTAAGTGAGMTGAGATGGAGCAGAGCCCAAACGCTCTCGCTGCTCTGTGGAGCTGCCTCTGGGGCTCAGGGAGGAATTTGTCTTATCCTTTTGGACCTGGAGCTGGTCTCTCTTTCCCCAGAAGCACCCTGAGTCCATCAGGCAGTGCAAACACTTCTGAAGGCACAGGCAGGACCTCCTGTCCCAGACAGCCCAACCTCTCCCCAGGCAGCCTCATCCTAAAGACAGAGCAAGGAGCAGAGGCCAGATTTCCACAGCAGCAATGCACTTCCACATCCCTGGATTTGTGCAAGGAAAATGTTCTCTGTCCCCATCTCCTGCATGACAGGGGTTTCAGGTCAGGTAGCCAAACTGCAGCCTACACAAGCTGTTCCCCTGCTTTGCAAGAGAAGCTTTTCAAAGAGCAGTAAAAAAATATTTGGGTTTGTTGGGGTCTCTAACATGGTCTGGGCAGAGCAGCATGAGGCAGCACTTTAAGAAACAAACTGGGACCAGTTTCCATGCTGGGATYTTGGTGTAAAACACCCTTTAGTGTTGACTCTGTGCTCCCCTGACCTCTCCAACATCCTGTTTCAGCAAAAAATCTTTTTATCATCTCATATTTTTTTTCYTTATTATACTGTGCCATAGAAAAAAAAGGATTGAGTGACTAGTCTAATCCAAATGAAATTCCTCTGGCAACAAGAGCAGGAGAGCAAGGACTGTGCCCTGAAACACAGCACWGTGCAAGGCTGCAGTAATAAAATCATTGAGAACTGTGAGAAAGATGAGTTCAAAGTTTTAGAGAAATCCCACCTGGGTGTGTTTGTGTGGGAACACCTATTTCTACATGTCAGCACCACTTGCACAAGAAAAATTTAGCAAAGCTCAGCCATGACCACTGTTTTAAAACCTTATTTCTGCAGCTTAACCCACATGCTGAGGATTTTTTTCTGAGTGGAGTTCACTGTGCTTTAAAGAAGGTGCCCACAAATTTAATAATTATCATGACAAAGTTTCCACATTCTTGCCCAGATTCCAGGGTTTTCCTCTAAGCTGGCTGGCCATACTGTAAAAGTTGCTCATAAATATCTGTCTTTGGTATAATAAAAGCAATGTTTATATTCTTGACAGAATGCATTTGTGAACTTACAGTCATTAGAGATGTAAACTGAAGGCAAGAAGATAACCTCTCTCCCAAATGTTCTATTTATTTCTGTAAAGTAATTTGTATGATTTATCTTATAGACTAAGGTTTATGGTTCACTTTGAACTCCAGGTTCTTAACTCAGCAATTGCCTGTTTGGGCTGAGGCGTATAAGTGATGGCATGACCCAAAGTGCTAGATGAAAGGAGGAAGACAAAAACAAGGCAGGCTTCTGGGATTTTAACCATCATTTCTATATTCCATTGACATCTCTGGGTTAAATATTTTCCTTTGGAGGCCAATATGATCGTTCCATATCTCCTGGTGACAGGGCAGAGCTCAGAGCACGGGCACCTCCAATGAGCCAGGACGTGTCCGACTGGGAATGCGAGGGGGTCAAACCCTGCCTTCAGCCAGAGCTCCCATGCACAAATATCCATAAGCATTAAAGCAGCATCTATCCTGTGATTCATAAAAGAAGAATTTGGTGTGGCCCTGTGTGCTGCTGCTGTGCTGGGCTGGAAAGCCCACTCTGTTTAAAGCCCACTCTTTTTTAAGCTCACTCTTTTTAAAACCCGCGCTTTTTAAAGCCCGCGCTTTTTAAAGCCCGCGCTTTTTAAACAGGATCCTAAGTCTTGTTTGCAGTAGATAATATTTAATACTGAATAGACACAATCTTCCTGACTTTGCAAAGCCTGAAATGAATCTGTAAGAGCTGTGACCTGCCCCATTCATGCAACACCAGCCAGAGAAAGCTGTTGATGCAGCAGGAAAGCTCCTACAACGCTCAGGTTTGGGGCAGATGGTCCTGAGCAGTGCTGGGGGTCTGCAAAGCTCAGCACAGAGCAGTGTTGAAAAGGTGGGCTCACCCCTAAGTTTCTGCTTGGTTTTGTATTTTTGTCACCATTTTTAAAGCAATGTCTCATTCTGACACACTGTRAGAAGGCAGTGGATGTGCTAAAATATTTCAGGTTGGTTTAACTCTGCCCACCCCTGAGTGACTTTGTGTCAACAGAGGTGACATCCTCAGGGATCCTCAGGCAGTGTAGGACCTGTTCCCACCATGCTGTGGGTGCTGAGRGCACTTCCTGGGGAAAGGTTTCTTTCCATTCAGCCCAAATTTTAGCAGATTCTTGATGGAAGGRTGTAATTAAACACAGCTCATTTCTCAGCATCTCCAGCAGTGCCATCAGAAGGGATGAAGCAATTTCTCCATCACTTAGCCTGGCAAAAATGTAAGAGACTCAAGTGTATATCATGACATTCATCTCTCTTTTTCTTTTTTTTTCTTTTTTTGAATAAGTGAGAAAATCTGGAGTAGGAGGAAAATTATCATTCCCAGACCTGGCTGGAAGGTGGAGTTTATATTCTGTAGGAAACTTGGATTATTCAAACCATTTTTCATTCCAAATCAGTGTCAAAAAGTCACCTCTCCTCCAAGAACAGCTCATAAAGTGGAAATTTTGAACATTTTCCATTGAGAAACATCTGAACARGTCAATAATAGAATAATATATATGACATATAGATATGAGATATAGACATGAAGTATATACCAAAAYTAAACCACGAAAGTCAAACTATTCATTTTGTTGCATTCCTGCTGCCTGTTCTCAGAGCAGTGGAGTATCTTCATGTTTTCAAGATGACTAAAAACAAGAACAGCTGACTTCAGGCAGATTATTGTGCTTTGAAAAAAAACACCATGGGAATTTTTAGTTGTTCTGGGCAGCTCTAACACAGGAGATTGAGATGGCTTTGAGAGTTACAGGTAAATTTAGGAGTTATTTAAAAAAGGTGCTGGCTCATCATGCATGGAAAGAGTTCACCCACCAAACACACCCAGGGTGCAGGGACAACCCCATCCTGTCCACAACTGCCATAATGTTGTTTAACACCAGCACTTGTTTAGTTGTGATTTTATCTGGTGGCACTGGAACATAATTTCACTTGGGAGTTGTCAGGGTTCCTGCAGAAATCCCTCCTGGATGCTGTAGGATTTGGCCCCTGGCTTTCACCAGATWACCAGGAAAAGATCCTCTTTGTACCAGGTAGGCAGCAAGGCTGGAAGTTATTGAGGCCATTTAATCTCCTAATTGTTCTCTTATGAATTACCTGCCCTGCTGGGCACTTCTGCTGTCTAACCCAGCTGAATGTGATTTCTGAGAGGGAGGAAGAGCTGCCTGCTAAGTGCTGCCTGTATTTTGGTGCATTTAGTTATCAATATGTGGAATTCTGTCCAGTCCTGGACATGAAAAATCCGTATCTTATCTGGCCTCTGCCAGGTCAACATTACTCACAATTCAGACACCATTTACTCTGCRGGGCTGAGACCTGTGTGATGCCTGGCTCTGACCAGCACTATTATTCACTTACTCTTGAGAACACTGTAATTAATCAGAAATGCATGTTAACACCCTGTCTTCTCTCCCCTGCCTCCATCAGAAGTCCCCACCAGCCACCCAGCTTCTGAAAACCACCAGCTTAAGCCCTTGCTGAAGTTAATGGGGAAAAGCTCAGCAGGAATTCATCATGCTGGGGGTCAGCCTTCTGCTTTTCCTTGTCTCCTAAGGCAGGCAGAAAGCCTGGAGAATGTGAGCAGGGTTAGGAGCTACCAGCTGCCCGTGTCTGGTGTTTGCTGTGCTGGATGTGGCCAATGCTTGCTGTGCAGAAGTGAAACAGAAACTGCCCTGGAGTTGGGCTAATTGGAGGCAGGGCTTGGACTAAAGCTGATGTCGTGTCAATAAGTTATTATATAGTGCAATAAAAGTTGTGAAGGGAAGGTAACACACAGTTCTTTACCCCCCCCCTTTTTTTTTTTTTTTTGATGACAGACATCCTCCACTGATATCAAAAATCATACTTGAGAATTTTCCAGCTGCTGTAGCACCTAAGATGGTACTCAATGATTAATAGGGCTGACAAAAAGGTCACCCCAGGGGCTCAGGGACACCCATCCCTGCCCAAGGAATCATCTCCCACCCAATTTCTTCAGCTCTAGCAGGGAAGCCATCCCAAAGCAGGGGGTGCCTGAGGTGCTCCCCCTCTCAGGAACACGAGCTGTCCTGCCCACATTCCTCTCAGCACATGCATTTAACCTGAACCATGGAAAATAAGAGGCAAGACCTGGCCCCAGCACCGGGTTGTTGGGAGCTGGTGCAGGCAGGAGCAGGGTGTACAATGGACCATCTGTTTCCCTCTGTTTTTATTCCCAGATTGGATCAGCTGGGCTAAAGGAAAATAGAGAGAGATGGAGCACCAGTGCAGCAGCTCTGAAAGGAGCACAGGCACTAGGGAAGGGGCAGAACTGAAACAGCCTCTTACAGAGGTAAGTGGAATGGAGACAAGTTCACCAGAAACCAGGAATAATAAGAAACCCCCCAAAGTACTGAGTGTTGCATTCATTTTAGACAGCTGCTTCACCCCATCTCTGAATGACACTGAGTTTTCTATAAACCCCAGGCTGCTTCTCAGAGATGGGGTTGTTTCTCCTGAAATTGTGCCCCCCTTGCCCCAAAATGTCTCTGAGCAGGGCAGCAGAAGGGCCTGGGTCCCAACACAGCAGGCTGTGACTTGGTGCTCCACATGGGAATGATTTCTTCAGTGTCAGGGAAACTGCTGGTGGCCCTGATGTTAAGCACATGATTCAATGCTTTGTTCTTTTAAGCCTTGAATATAWAAATAGTCGCAGTTTGCAAGGTGCATGAGAATAAAAACGGGCAGGATTCGGAGCCTTCCACAGGGTTATGTCAGGCACGAAAATGGACACAATTCTGGCTGGAAAATCACCTTTTTTTTCTCTTTTGGGTGGGGCAGGTACTTGCCTCCGCTCAGAGTACATTGGCTTTACATCAGCGCCGTAACGATGTGGGAGCCGGGCACCGAACGGGATGAAGTCATTAAACCAACGAAATAATTAATTAAATCCGCCTGGAGCTCTCGTTGCCCCATCGGAGCTGCCGGGGGGGTAACCCGGGGGTGACCCTCGGGCCGTGCCCGTGGCCCTTGCCCTGCTCCCACCCCACGGGTGTCTCTGGACCCGCCCCGGGCGCTGATAAGCGGGAGGCGAGCGCTGCTTTCTCTCTTTGGGGCTGACCCGCGGCTGACCCTGCTCTTGACAGGTCACACCGCGGGGCTGGAGAGGCCGGCGGGTCCCCGTGCTGCCCCCGGGGGGACGGGGGAACAGGGGCACGGGGGGACGGAGCTGTGCCAGGCTCGGGGGGTTTCGCTGCGCAGCGCCCGGGGATGCTTTGGGAAGCTGGGGCTGCTCGCTCCTGATGCGTGCGTCTTGCCCCATCCACAGGCATCCTCCTCCAAGAACTCACCCCTCTCTGAGGGGTGTTTTAAGCTAAAAAAAGCCCCCCACTGGTTTTAAACATGCTGGCAGAAGCCGCTAATTCTGGGTGTCAGTGAACATCTGGCTGCACTCAGAGGGTGAGGCTGGGTGAGAGGCACAAGGCTGGACCTTACAGCAAATCCCTGCCCAAACTGGAGACAGGAACCCCCCGAGTGTTGCAGAAGAACCCTAACACCTCCCCTGGGACCAGGGAGAAGGGCCCCTCRCTGCCTCAGCCCCATGGACCTCCCCCTTCTCAACACCTCCGAATGCCTGAAACATCAGAGTTCACCATTTCAAGCTCTCCTTGGCAGCCACAAGGTATAAAAAGTGATAACAAATAAAAGCTGAGATAATTGCACAATCGCACAACTCCAGGAGTAGTGGAAAGGAAAAAAAACAGAGAAACACTTGTTGCAAGATGTGAAGTTTTATCATCAGRGCTGGAATCGTTATCATTAAAAGCAAATATTGCAGAGCAGAAATATCTCTGTTATAAAGTCAGATGGGAATTTTGGCCTAAAAATACCTGGCATTTCTCTTAGCTGTGCCATAGGAGAACCTCTGGACCTGAGCTGTAAATGTGTGAGGTGCCCTACAGACAAATAATATCAATATCTCTTTTGTGGTATTTCTACCCTGGATAATRCAACAGAAATTAAAGTCTCGGGAAAAGAGGGTGAGGAAGCACAAAGAGATTATAAAAAGTGCAGAAGAACTCACTGGGAGAGACATGAGTGCATACACTGTATAATTTTACCAGTAATATTGTTCCTCTTAGAGACACAGACTATTTTAGATATGTATTTTGAATGCACCCGAGAAATATAAAGGTGACATAGCAAAGTGATTTTAAATAAACAAGCAATAATAAATAGCCTGGATATATCAACAATGAAAGCACGACAAAAAGGCTCATGTAAATGAAAGTATTGATGGCAGAAATGCATTTTGCACAATGGTAAATATAATAGAAATGCTAACACTTTTTAGTAGCATAAAAAGATTTGCAGGAATACTGTTGGGGGGCCAAGGTTATTAATTTCAGGGTTTTTGATTGTCAAGCTACTCCAGAAAAATTACACATTTTCATTTCAGCTCCTGAAAATTATATACCTTTTTTTTCCCCTACAAAATAATCTCATTCATGATTTCAGAAATGGTTTTTTCCTGTAAGTGCTTCAAACAAACTTTCACAAATAATCCCTCATTTTGGCTTGTATTGCTCTGATAAATCACTGAAACAACACTCTAAGTTATTAGAATCAGTTGACTCAAGGAGTTTAACATTTAGAATTGAGATAAGAACCAAAAAGTCACTGAAGGCAACTTTGAGTCCAAGAGTAGAACCAAGGAAAATCTGTAAAGGGAGTGTGGAGCTAATGGAAACACCACTTGAAATATTTACCTTGTCACTTAACAGCATATTCCCTGTAGTTTTTTTTGCATGTCCAGATAAATACCGACCTCTCTGGCTAACGACCTTTTCCAGAGCTTATCTCCTCCAGCAACCCCTGTGTCCTTGGATCTCTGCTCCTGCTGCCTTCAGACCCCCTGTGCACACTCCTGTGTGTGCTGTGGGAGGACAGGGGATTGTCCTGCCTCTCCCAGGATTGCATTCTTGGCCACCCCAGCTGGGTCCAGCCCTTAGAGCTGGGGTTATGGGGGGCAGCAGGGCAGGGGACCATGGAGTGACCCCCTCCTGCCTGCTCCTTGCTCCCCTCCATCCCTCCTGCCTCTGGAGGAGGAGAAGCTGTGTCAGGCAGCTGCTGGCAGCCTGGCTGCTCCTCTCCTGCTGAGCCACCCCATGTGAGCTCCAGGTGGGTGCTCAGCCCTGCGTTTTGCCCAATGAGGGGTTTCTCCCAGCCATATCCTTTCATGACCCCGTTTCCAAGGCTTCCCCTGCACCCAGGAACATGTGCATCCCTGCTTGGGGCTCGGGACAAACCCACAGGCTTATTTGAACCAGATTGAGAGGGTGTGAGTGGATTAGGGGAGGATGTAAAGGGGCTCTGCTCAGGCTGCAGCTGTCCTTCGTATGGGACCCTGTGGAAAATRCAAGAGCTGCTGTCTGTTCCTGCCTTTGACCCATCCCAAAAATGATTCAGTTGGAGGCACCCATGGAAACCTCACAACCACAGGGTGGTAGGTGCCCATCATACCTTCTGCACTGCTCTGATTCCAAGAAAATCTAACCTAATATCATCTCCTGGCATCTGGGAAGCCTGAACCTRTATCTATTCCTGCCCTCTGCTTTTTATAAATTAGTTTCCAGCATCAAAATATCTTTTCAGAACTTTCCAAACACTTTATTTATCCARAGGATCATGCAGGAATAATCAATCCCCTGAGCATCTGGTTTCTTTTGATTTCTTTTCAGACTTTTTTCCCCTCCTCTAATCTGGAAACSTGCTGGGGAACCAGCGGGAGACGTGTATGATACTGAGCAACTTCATTCATGGGGCTTATTCAGTAAAAGCTCTTCTAAATGCATCCTGCTGGTAGAGGCCAAGCCAGGAGAGAAAGAGAAGGGGAGGAGGCTGGGCAGGGAAGTGATGTTAATTTGAGATGGTGGATTGAGAACAGGCATGGACACAGAGGAGAATTTGTGGCCATCAAATGTGGGTGAGGACAGGAGGCACGGGCAAGGAGCAGGTGAAAGGTGAGCACTGGGAGGGACACACAGGCAGAAGGGTGGGGAGCAGGTCACTGAGTGATAACAAGGTTTTCCATTACAAGCTTGGTGCACACAGTGTGGGGTGAGATGCTTAAAGCATTGGAGACTCCCTGGATGGGGCAGGTCTTTGGTCCACAGCAAACGTGGCTGCTCATGCTGGGTGAGCTCATGCAATTCTTCTGCCACAGTTGTACAAAACCAGCTCCATTATGATGATGGCACCTTTTTCAAGTTTAGCTGATTTTACTTCAAAAGTGGATTTAGGATAAGCCAGGAAAATGCCATCATGAATATGGAATGAGCATCCATACTGGGTGTTTGAGGATATCAACATCAGGGGTTATGCAGGTATGGTGTTAAAAAAAGTCCCTTCTTGGCACTTGGGCCAAGTCTTTCCACCTTGAGGAGGCGGAAATGCTTTTTTAAAGCTTGTCCCAGCTGAGGCACTGGGTGTCTGACCCAGTGTTACCCCAGGCAGTGGAATTGCTGCACATCCAGCCCTGCTCCAGCGCGTCATCCTGCCTCATCCTGCCTCATCCCGCCGCGTTAATTGGCTGGACTTGGGCGGGATCCATCAGCCCAACGCATTTGAAGGTTAAAAAGCAAAAGTCCCACCCACTCTCTCCAGCTCAAGGGCTTTCACCCCCTTTTCTTGGAAGGTCGATCTCGGTGAAATGACTCCCATTCAGCCGTAAAATAAATACGTGTGTAAATCGACGGGGCACACTTCAGACTTTGAACCGCAGAGCCGGGGAGCCCGGGCCGGTGTTTTCACAAGCTCACGATTGAGCTCTAGCCCTTTGTAAACTTTCAGTGGATTGCCTTGGACGTGGCAGGAGCAAACAGTCTGCCTCAGCAATCGCAAACACGCGGGGAGGCTGCGGCGGCGGCCGGGGAGCCGTGCATGGCACCGCCAGACACGGGGCCGSTGACTCACGGCCTCCCCCGGCCATAAACCCCGAGGCTCCGGTAGGAATTGCATCCTGGTGGGGCTGGGACGGCGACTGGGGCCTTGGGAGCAGCTCCAGAGAGGGCATCTGGGTGACGCTGCTGCTCCCCGCTGCCTTATTGACCGCTTAAATCCTCCGCAGATCAAAGCGGGGCTGAGAGTTTCTTCCTAATGCTGCTTGAACTACACTGACCTTTTCCTCTGGAACCGCTGTTAACTCCTGCCCATTACTCATTGTAAACAAAAGGGGAGATCCAAAGGGTTTCCAGCGGCCGAGATGGATGGGAAATGTTAGGAAGCTGGTGAAGGATGCTCGGGCAGATGACATGATTTAGGGGAAGCGAGGAATTCGGACCCACTCCCCATCGTGGCACCTTTAACTCTGCCCATGTCTCGTGCAGAGGTGGCTTAGGAACCGTGATGAACTGGAGTGGCTCAAATATGAACTTTATAACTCAGCCGTGGGTCAGCCTGGAGGGCGATCCCAGCCCTGTTGAGCACATGCCAGAGCCCATGGCATGGTTTGCAGCTACAGCTGACAAAATCATGCCATCACGCGGGGGGGACCTTGAACTCTGGAGCAGCYCTGCTTGGAGCTTTGAACTTTGTGGCTTGTCTCTGCTTCCAACACAAATGTTGTGCTGCCATATGGATACTCGGCACCACGGTTTATCCTCTCCTTTCATATCTTATCCTCTTTGGGAAGTCCTCTGGTAATACCTCACATGCTCTTTTCATTGGGAAGRCCATGTGTACAGGCTTGCAACGACATTAAACCCCATCATGATCCATTACTCTTGTCATAAAAATGTCTTTGTTTCACATAATGCATCAGAAATATCTGTTTAAACTTCAGGGATGTKTCTGCACAGGCTGCAGAGAAAAGGAACAGGAATGCACCCAACTCTCCACACGTGAGTCCATGGTCATCCTGCAGGATGGAGGTGATGGACAGCAGCTACAGCCAGTCCTGGACTGGGACTCAGATTCTCCTGAGCCTTTCCTGGTGGTCAGAAAAGGGCTGGTAACAGAGAGCGAGATGGGTTCTGTGTGCTATGGCTTCTCAGGTCCATATTCAGGAAAGTGACTGATCTGACAGTTCAGATCAATTCTTCACCCTCTCCAGTGAACTGATGTCGAGCTGAGCCTGGCAGTCTGGGCTCCTGCCTGCTTGTCCTGCCTGCCGTGGAAGTGTTGATGCAGGAGGACTGGGATTGACCCCTGGAGCAAGCATCCTTCTCCTGACCACCTCCAGCAGCCCCGCTTCCCGGTTTGGATTTAAGCAGGCTWTGTCTTTCCCGGGCCGAGCCCTTTATCTGCCCAGCCTGGACACAAAGGCGAGGGTGTGACCTGGTACCAGCGATGGCGAGAGATAACGCGGGGAGCTCCGGCTGCTCTCACTCGCCACCAGTAGAGTGGCACTGGCCCGGGCACTCTGCTTCCCCCGAGCCCCTTCTGGACAGAGATCAATTAATCTCTGACTTAATTCTCCCCATTCCCTCCCTGTTGGATCCTGGCCCTTGGCCCAGGAATTCCCCCCGGGCTGCCCATGGAGTCTGCTGGAAACCCTCAGGAAAGTGCTTTTGAAACATCTCCCCCTGGGCATCCTCAGGGCTGTGGGGATTTTTGGCATGAACGCCTGGGGATTTAGATTATTTGGGAGCCGCAGATCCTGGTCCGATGCAGTGGGAAGGAGACGATTCTCTGTGCAAGGCTGGGTAGTTGGTAACTCCTCTTATGGCTTGTGTTAATGCATGGGATAGGGAAGGAGAAGAAGGGGAATAACCATCCCACCGTGAAATGAGAGGCTTTGAGACCATTCAGCACGGCAACTGCCCCCTGTGAGCTTCTGCGGAGCCATTTATGGGGGGAAACTAAAATTGCTGCTGCAGTCTCACCAAGTCAGGAGCAGGACGGATGAAAMTCACGAACACGAAAAGCAAGAGCCCGATTTTGCTTTGGGAAGCCCGAGTTTTTGAGGGAACGGGGAGAGCACCGCTTTCTCCAAATCTCTCAGATTTGGGGTTTGTGTCTGTCGGGCACACAGTGACCTCTGCTGTCCTTCCCCCCGGCAGACCCCAGCCCGGCAGATGGACACGCACTTTATGGGGAATGGGAGCTGGGATTTTGGCTGGTCGGTGCGGGATTAATCGCACGCTCGCCCCAGCCATTCTGTAGTGCCATCTTCAGGCAAAGCCTCACTATTGCTGAGATCAAAGAGCCGAGCGTGGCACCGGCCCCGCAGCGCTGCCTCCCCCTGCCCGGCTCGGGAAGGGCTCTGCGGTCCGCACAGGGACTGCTCAAGGTCAGCAGGGACTTTCCAAGGACCTGGTGATGGGCATAATGTCTCTTTCTTGAGATTAGATGAGAAGTTTTATCCAGGAGCTGGCGTCCCCAGTGAGCTGGAAGCTGGAGTAAYGTCAGTATTATTTCTGAATAAAGGATTTAGCAGCAAAAGCTGCCTTTGGGGTCCTGCTTAGAAAGGGGATGGCAGACAGGGCTGAGCATTCCCACTCTGCTGCCTCCATCCCGCTGAGTGGGATCCAAGGGGTGGGATGGGGGCTGGGGAGGATGCAGCCCGGCATGGGCTCTCTGAAACACTTTATTGCACCTTGCTTTGCTCAGACAGCTCCCAGGAATATTGGCTGGTCTGCATTAGTGCGACAGGTCTGGCTGCACAGCCTGGATGSCCGGGAATGGTCTCTGCTCCCTCCGAGGCTCTGGAGCAGGCAGGGGCTGTGTGGAGCAGCTGTACAACAACCCGGCATGCACATGCTGGGAGCAGCATCCCCTCTGTGCATGGAAGCAGCGCACGGAGCTGAAGATTCCACCCGGATCCAGAGCTTCCAGCAACCCCTGGGGGGCTCCCCGAAGTTCCCAGGGCTCTGGTGTGCTCGTGTCTTGAAGCTGTGGCCGGTTTTGCAGGCTCAGGGATGCAGGATGAGGAAGGCTCCAGCCTGCCCTGCCTGCTGCACACATCTGGCACGGACATGGAGCCGATCCTGCAAAGTGCTGCTCACGCCCCTCTTCCGCTCGAGGGCTTTTCAAAGACCAGGCTTCCCACAGCTGATTTACAGGGCTTTTTAGAGCAAAGGGGCGATTCCAGAGAAGCCACCAATTATGTTGATGAAGAGCCTGACAGTAAACAGTGTCTTTTCTCCCTCTAAAAGAAAAAGACACGGAGGGAATTCAGCATCTTCCCAACATCAAAGCTAATAACAGAAGTGAAGTGAGACTCTGACCTTTAACAGCCTGCCTGTTAGTGTGGATTATATCATGTCAGCAGCCATCTGCAATATAAACTATACCTGGCTTTGATGAGACCTCTTATAGACCTTTAAAGGGGTGGAAATACTGCACAGCTTTCTGCAGAGAGGAAACCACTGGAATACCAAGGCTTTAGCTCTGCAGCACATGAGATGAGTGTGTCCTGCTGAACTGCTGGATCACCAGGGCTGCTGGGATCCTCAGGCAAATCTGTCTGGGATGCTGGACCAGAGCAGGTTGTGGCTATGCCTGCCAGTCCCAAGGTTCAGATATCATGGAGTTTTTGGGCCTCTATCACCTCCTGGGCCTTTTCCTGAGAGCAGAATGAGGTTGTGTCCCTGCTCTCATATGGAGAAATTGGGTATCTGGAGACTGTAAGGGTTTGTCAACTCTCTGGACAAATAAGTCTGTCAGCCAGCAGCCTTCACCCCTACTTTTATTTTTTGGTATTTGTTTTCTTTCCATCCAAAATGCCACYCTTCAGGTGCTTTGGGGATGGWCAGGCACCTGAGATTCAGCACCCATCTCCCTGCAGTGCTGTCTCTGAATCCATCAGGTGCTGCAATAAACCTCAACTCCAAACCAGCATTTGCTTCCACCCTGTTCTTTCTGGGTGCTGGTTTGTGATGCTGAGGGCTCAGTGATGGGGCATCCTGGCACTGCTCCAGTGCAGCAAACAGGGTGTAAAAGGTCTGAATGGAAGCCTGGGGGTACATAAGGGCAGGGATTGCAGGAGATGCTGCCAGGAACTTTCCCTCCACACAGAAGCATCTCAGTGCATTGGAAGGTGATTGCCATTGCTCCCCAAAGAGCATCCAGAAATAGCAGGTCTGATGGAGCCACAGAACATCACTGAGAGGATGATCTAATTTCCTAATACGTTGAAATATCTCACCAGCTTCTCAGGAGACTTATCCCTAGAAAGGAAGTTTTCTTAGCCATATCAGCTAGGAAAGAAAAATGGAGGAAYGAAAAAAGTCCTCATTACCCTGACACCTGGAGATAACACTGAAAGCTAAGTGCTGGACAGGATGCCTCTGCTCCTAAACAAAGCTGATTTATTGGGAAAGCTCATCCATTTACAGTCCATAAGTTAAGGGCTTCAGCCATCAAGGAATATGGTAATAATGTTTTATGGAAATGTCTAAGACTTCCTCTCCACAGGGCCCTGGCCATTGCTGTTATGAAATACACAAAGCTTTAGCATCTCAAAGTCCTACACATTGAGCCATAAAGACAAACATGAGTGATCTTGTATCTTCTGGGGCTTTATGGTGTTATAAAATATGTTTTATGTTCCAATCAGCAGYGACAATTTATGAACAGAGAGGCTGGAGAAGATGTAACATCAGACTATGTATTTTAATATAGCTTGAGAGGACTGTAATGCCTTGAATGACATTTGCTCTCAGCACACACAGAAAATGAATAGTAATGCAGTGGAGATTGATGGTTTATTTCATCACGGAGGGTCTTCTGTGCAAAGAGTTTTATGAACGTTATAGACAATAACTAGTTGGCTTAAGGAAGAGGATTTATTGACCATGTGGCCACCTTCTCCTGGAGTGCTCACATTTTCTCAGTGTCTTGTTTGTGAAATTTGTTAGCATCACTTCCAGGAGGTTTGTATTTTTTTTTCTCCTTGCCTGTAGGTATTCAAATTAGAGCCAGAGATAGACACCAACCATTTTTATTAATGTTCCCTTTTATTTACACAATGTATCAGTTATAAGAACGTATTATGGAGTAATGCTAAAATGGTCTATTTTATATGCAGCTCCTCTGGGGAATGAAAATMAAGCTGCTCGGAAGTGGAAGCAAGGCAGGCATCAGACAAGAGTTAGAACATGCTCTTTGTGGAGTATTGGTCACATTTAAACATCCTGTTCCTAAGATTATGCTGAGAATTTATGGCTAATGCTGGATTGTTGTGAGTTCAGCATGTTTTGGTAAAAAAAAAAAGCCCTCAGCTCTTCTGTTGTAATTCATCTTTGGTTATGCATTGCTGCAGAGGATGATATCCAAAAGGATGTGCAGGTTTGGGGGATTGGCTCTGCCAACAGAAGGCAGCTGTTGAATCTGCAGTGACCAGCCTGTGCTTCTACTGCTGTGCCCAAAATCTGGGATTTTTTACTCAGGTGTGGGGAAATGTTTCCATCTTACACCTGTTCATGTCTTTCCTGCCATTTACTTGTGCCCAAGCCACAAACTGACATCATTTCCAAGAGTCCTGTGACAAATGAAGTCATCCCCAGTCTCATATTAAATTGCAGYCTTTATAGCAGGGARAATTTGGRAAATGTGTTTCTTSAAAGCCTCCTTCAGAGAAAGCAGGGAGGAAGATGACAGCACTCAGCTTTTGGGGACCCTCTGAAAGGACCAGCTGTGATGTGTGGGATGCTGGGCATTTATAACAGATATAACAGATAGAATTCTATAGTCTGCAGTGAAGCAGAGGAGAAGGTGACTGGTTTCCATRAAGGAGAGAGGGTTTGGATGCTGGTGGGCCACTGCATGGGCAGGGATGGAGGRAGCAGTGTGGTTTTTGTCCCCTCCTCCTGCTGTTGGAACTACAAGCTGAGCATGGCCAGGACCTGCCCCATCCCAGGCCTGCCCTGGTTGTCACCCTCTGATGCATTTATACGAAACTTCCCACACCAGCTGCAGGTTGGTTCTTCCAAATCAGTGGGGAATTGTGTCAGGAATCAATGAAGAGAATCCCAGCCCTGTGGTAAGGGCAGCATTTCAGGCACTGAGGGATTTTAGGCAACAATGGGCTGGGTCAACAACATCTTCAGAGGAGAGAGGTGTCCATGAAACACCAAAGGATTGAGATGTCACAGTGAGACCCTGGTGTCCCCTCAAGGCAATGCCAGAAGTGARCATTTCTCTCCTTAATGTCCCCCTTCTTGTACCTCCTGATTTATTTTTACTCTCGGAGTTTTATTAATGCTGTTGACTCTCCTGTGCTTAGTACTGGCCCCTCCACAGTAATTAAGCATTAACTAATATCTGCTCATTGRAAACCATAAGAGGGCTTTATTATCGGGCAGGAAAAGGCTTCMTTGATTTAGAAGACAGTTCAGGTGGTAATTTCCATGACACCTTAAAGATCACTTCAAAGTGATCTCTTGAAGGTAATAAACAAGATGCAAAATCACCCTGATAACACAAATCACCTTGAACTCAGGTGATAACGACAGTGCCATGGATCCATCCAGGGGAATTGCTTTGCAATGCAGTATCAATGTCCCATTATTTTGAAGTGTTACTGAAGTTAAAGGGGAAATGGGATTCTTTATAGGATATGTGGGATTTTACTAAGCTCTGGTGCATGGGGAGGAATGGGAGTGCATGGGTGGATGCAGCAGTGATGATGACATCTGCCAAGGGTGATCAGTTTGCCCTTCCAAACCTCTGTCACCCGAGTCCCCCCCATACAACAGCCTGTCCTTAACACCAGAGCAGAAGCTGAACCAGAGAAAATAATCCTGGACAACAATTCTGGCTGCAGAGGCCAGCCCTGACAGGGAAATGCCTGTGGAAGCACCTCTTTTCCTGCTGCCTGCCTTGGGTGCAGCCCCAGCTCCTGGGATGTCAGGAGGAGTTWGGAGCAGAGGAGATGGATTAGGCCCTTCTGGCTGGCATGCCATGAATGATGTGTTAGCTCTACATCCAGCCATTCATTAGAGATTTACCAGCTGCTTTTTGCCTAAATATTTGCTTAAAGCCCTCAGCATATTTCATTCCATAGATTATTTTTTCCTACCAGTTATGAATCAGGGCTAAAAGCGTTTTAGAAAGAAAACACACTTTGTTGAAGTCAGATATTGCATCCAGTCAAAATCCATGAGAAATTTAAGAGTTGGGAGCATGAAGGGGGTTGTTCCAAATTTTGACTGGGACCAGTGACTGGGACAGATACAGATAGAGATGAGCTGATTTCTGCAATTTTTAGGCTCTTCTACTCCAGCCGGATAAGTTAAAAAAATTATAATTTTTATTTTCACTATGTAAWTTTTCCTTTTCAGTGGTCTAAGCCAATTTTTCTGCTATTCCTCCACAAGGATTTAGTAAATTTTGCTGCCATTCTGGGAACCCTTCTCCAGCAGCTCTGGAGCTCTCAGCTGGTGCCCATCTTTCCATGAGAAGTGTCTGTTGAAGGCAGTTGTATTGAGCCCAATTGTGATTGGAATCACTGTAATCAGGGATATGGGAAGGCTGCTCCATTTTATTGTCTATTTAATTTTGTTTCTGTTATAAAGTCAAAATTTCAAACTTGCTCTGAAGTTCTTAATTCTGCCCAGTAGTGGCAAACAAACTTGTATGAGGTTCCAAAAYCTGTGCATCTGTCTCAACTCTGCTTGGAAATTTCTGAACAGAGCAAAGTTTGCAGCAACACTTAGTTTAATATGAGTTTAATTTATTTCAGGATAATTAGATGAGTACATAGAAGTTTTTCTTTTTAGTACAGCCTGAATTTTTATGCCATTCCTGCAGAATGAAAAGAAATGGAGACAACTCCGAGAAACTCCAAATTCCCAATAAAAACCTTCCAGAATTTGCATCCAAAGTCAGGACTGGTTTCCAGACTGGATGAGGAACCAGATTTTCCTCTCATGTAAACCAACACAACCATCAGGCAATGAACCTGGATGAATTAATGTGTGGAGCAATGCCAATGCTCCCACAGTAAGGGAACTGGTACCAGCATGTGCTGCAGGAGCTTTCCCAACTCAAACCAGCTGTAAATCTGCTCTAAGTGATTTTTTTTTCTTACAGGTCCTTAATCCACTGGGTTAAAGCTTTACAGTGAACAGAGTAGTGAGCAGGACAGACCAGCACTTCAGATTGCAGCTGCTAAAGGCAGTCATCCCACTCATCCCAGTGTTTGAAATAAATCCTTACATGGGGATCTTAAAGAGCTGGACTAACTCCCCAAAGCATTAATGKGTGTTAAGTGGTGTGCTGAGATAAGAGTACATCCCATTGTTAGGAGTGACCGATAGAGCTCAAGGGTCAAGTGAAATTGGGCTTATCTGCTGGTAATTCAGCCTTTTTTCTTCCTGTGTTTGCTGTCTAGAATTTTCTTCTGGGGAAGAAGAAAAAAAAAAAAAAAAAAAGGAAAAGGAAAGTGTAAAGCAGCCCATATTTTACTCAGGAGTCAAGCGGAAGATTCTTCAGGGCAGATGAAAGACAGACACAGCACTTTGTGTGGAAAAGCCTTCCCTGCATTGTGAAATCCTTGGGACCATCGAATATCCCAGGGAAGGCAGAGCTCCTTTCATGAAGGCAGCAGTGCAGGAGAAATCCTTTTCCCGTTAAACACGAGCAGACAGATGTCTCCTCGTTATTTCTTTAGTGCACAGGAGCTGGCACCAGAACCTGCCAACTTTCCTGGTGCCTCCTGGATGGCTGAACCTCCCAAGGATGGTGTGGTCAGCCTCTGGATATGGCTTCAGCTCTGGAAAAGCAAGCACAGCACAGCAATCCAGAGAAAAGCTCCCCTTTCCCACACTTCTCAGGACTCAAAGGGTTTTGTAGCTGTTGCCAACGTGTTTTGGAGTGAACTGGGTGGGATCAGRTCATTGGTTCTGGAATGGACTTGTTGTTCTTGGCATAGCCACGCCCATTCTTGCCACCTGGGATGTTCACCCAAGATTTGATTCAAAGGTTGGTGCAATCAGGGAGAGAGGACGTTCTTATGTACTGGGATAGGTCCCAGCACATCCATTTCATGGGGCTGGCTTTCAGAGGGAGCAGTGGGAATGCCCTTACAGGAGCACCTTATCACTCAGGTGACATCAGAAGAAAGGCCCATTAAAAACAAATATTTATGATTTCGGCTTTTGTGGAAATGGATCAGGTTTTTTTTTTTTTTTTTTTTTGGTTGTTTTTTAATGAGGAACTTGAAGTCACAAATGAAACCAGCAGCTGAACTCTTTATTGTGATTCTCATGACAAAAGCCTGAGGGATTTTGATCACTCTGAAGTGGTTCAGGCTGCTGGGCTGCACACCAACTCYTTTAAATAATCCTCCTTGGTTTCCCAAGCTTTGCAGTCTTTCTGAAACCTAAATCAGCATTTAGCTGGCTGGGCAAATTCCCAGTCCCACTGAGGTCAAGAGATGCTGTGCACTCACCTGCAGCAGTACCAGCATCTCACCTCCCTGTATTCTGCTCTCTTTCCCTGCTGGTCACCAAACCAGGAGGTTCCGAGATTTGTCATGACCACAGAAATGCATTTKAACATGAGTGGTCTAATTCCACACTACCAGAGCTGACTTTTGAGATGTAAATGCAACCCTCTGAACTCTCGACTCTGACCCACTTTCTGCCTGGAGCACAGCAGGAAGTCACAGCTCCATCCTTCCCTCACTGAAATAAGATGGATCCCTATAAAATATTATTGGAAGGCTAGAGCAATTCAGTGTGTTCTTCCCTGTGCATTAAAATGCAATATCCACATACAGTGGCAAAGAACAAGTCTCTCCAACACAGTGTGTTAAAACAATTTGTTTATRAATCTGAAGGAGCCCAGGATTTCCCTGCATCTCYCTAATTCCAGCAGYGAGGGAACCCTGGAGTGTTGCAAAGCTGGGTAGGAAGGCTTTTACTGAGCTATCRAGTCTGAGAGCAGGAATAAAAATGTATATTTTCCTTCCTTCTGATTAATAGTTCCAGTCAACATCAGCTAACTTATTCCTATTGACAGATCTATGAAATACTTGCAGAATCAACAGCCRYAAAGTGGATGGCAGAGCACTGGCACCATAAAGCCCTAACGTCCGTGTCTAYTGCAATCAAGGCTTTTAAAACCTAATTACTTCTGGGTGACATCAGTCATATATTTTCGTGTGAAATTACGGTGGCATGCAAGTGCCCAGCAAAATAAAAGAAAACAAATGATGCCCTRTAATAACAGAGAAGTGAACTGTCATTTTTAATCTGGCATGAAAGCCCCGACTGATGAAGCTTAATACAACTTGTTAAAACACCTAACAAGTGAGGAAGTGATTAAGTATTGTCCTTTTGCCTCTGGGAAATAGGATCTGCTCTCAGCAAGCACGGAGTGACTGAGATAGCCCTTTGGAGCTGATTGAGCTGCACATAAAGTAACTTCTAATGATCTCAGTCCACTTTGAGCCATAAAGATTTAGAAGGGACAATATTTTAGAAATGATCAAGTTCCACTCTTTTTATTAGTGAGGATAAAACACCTTTGTGGAGGAAATTAAACAGAATAAATTGCTGAAGCCTTCTGCAGCTTCCCTCATTTCGTGGTGTCAGAAGAGTGCAGCAGACACCAGCCTGGAGCAGGAGCTCGTCCACAGCAGAGGGCACTGGGGAGGGAAACTGCCTCCTGCTTCCACGGAGTTTCCAGGCTCTTTGTGTGGTAAAATCTGTTGGAACAACCCCATTCACCCGATGTTTTTAGAGGAAGGGAGTGAAGACACCTGTCAGCCTSCAGCTCCATCACTTCACTGCGTGCCTGTGTTGTCTCCATCCCCGTGGGGAAATGGGAACAGCAGTGGGGTTTGGGGCTGGGCAGGGCACACAGAGCCTGTGGCTGCCCAGGATCCCTCTGCAGCCCTGGGGATGGAGGAGCAGCACTCAGAGAACTCCAGGGATGCTCTGCTCTGCTCTCCAAATTCCTGTGTTTTTGCCAAGTCACCTCCAACACTAATCCCTCCTCAGGGACAATCCCGCCGAAGCTCCCTGTTCCTGCAGCSGACCATGGCAGAACCTGCTGCAGTTTGTGCTTCTGGCTTTTATTAAGGACACGTTTTGCAGGAGATGTTTCTTTTATGGKGCTTAAATTAAGTTTTCAAGGTTAATTGTCCAATTTGATGACTTTGGTTCCATAAATAATTCAGAGACAGTTTACGTCCTCCCATGTAAAGATGCCTACTGAGGTTACAGTGGCAGGCAGGCACTTCCTCTGATGTGCTATTAGCTAATGTGCTGCAGGTTTTTCCACTTCAGTTTGGAAGCATTTATGCTCTTTCAGAGGAAATTTGAATGGAACTGAAGTTCAGGGGAAGGGATGATAGTGAAGACAACCAAAGTCACCAAGCTATCGATAAAGTCATTGCCAATGTCCATTGTCCAGCGATTTTCCTGCTGTCATCCACCAAACAGCAAGAGCACAGCAATAATTTTAGGCCTTAATAACAACTTCAGTTCAGCAGGTCAAATTGAGAAGYCTTTGCATGCTCTTTGGGGACTCATCCTGGAGCAGCTAACTCAGACAAACCTTTTCTCTGAGGCTCTGAATGTGTGAGACTCTGAGCTGATGGAGGTGCCATTAGAAATTTCCCTGCTAAACTGCTGGGTGGGATGGATGAAGCTGCTTCTCTCAGTCACATTTTTACAGCTCTCTTGCAAACCATCCACAGGACTGGTTTTCCTATTGGCTGTGTAGAATGGGATCATAACCCTGCTGGGAGTCCCAGGTAACAATACAAAACCCCCCTATAAATCATAAATATTCCTGTGGTGTGTTTGTGCGAGTTCCAGGGCTGGGAAGTCCCAAGGGAGGGTTGCTGGGAATGGTGTTTGCTCCTGCCCSAGGGACCTGGGACTGACAAAAGAGAGGAATACTGCTTCTGTTACCAACATTGGAGGAATCTTGGGGGACCAATCAGTTAATATCCCTGCCATGCTCCCAATAAATAAAGCAAGATATTTGCAGTGCTTASTGAACACCACCTTCTCCCTGTTAGCCCAGCTCCACAGTGAGTTAGCAGCATCAGAATCTCAGCAAACCCACATCCCCAGCGCCTGCAGGTGCTTGGCAATCTCCAAACCCAYTGTCCCCCTCCAGCACCAGTGCAGGGCTGTGGCACCACGCTCCCCAAAGTGGCTGCAGTGGATGCAGGTGAGAGCTGGAGCTGGAGCAGCCCTGCTGCTGACACTGCAATGCAGCTCCAATGCAGAGCTCCTGGCAGAGGGACATTGATTCCATGGTACAGTTGCTGTCCTTTAAGCAGAGGTCACATTGCAGGGCTGGCTCTGCCTGTGTGCACCCAGGGAGGGTGGCTGGGGCAGGAACTGGAGTTAGAGCTGTGCCCAGTGTTCCTGCCAGGGCTGGGGACATGTGCTGGGATGGACCCCATGCTCCATTCCCCTTTTCTGAGGGTGCAGAGCTCTCTCAGGGTGCCCAGCCAGAGGGCACAGCTATGCCCTCACTCTGCAAGGACAAAAAGCTGCTACCTAGAGGATGCCATTTCCACAGCTGTCTGGTTACCCCACCACCTATTTTCAATCTACTCATGGAGTAAAAACATAATCTGAATTTCGCCTGCTGGAGCAAATTGTAGCTACAAATATTCTCACTTTAAAAAAAAAAAAAAAAAAGAAAAATAAAAAAAGCAGTTATTGGCAACCTGGCTCAGAGCTGAGCAGGGCTTGCAGAGCAGCAGACTGTGAGGTTTGTTACCAGCAATGTATTCAGAAGGCATCTGATCAAAGCTATAAAAGGAGGGAAAAAAAAATCATCAAGGCAACATTGTAAAAGATGATAGTTGTTAAATCTAATTTCAATACTCTGTGTGCATAACCTCTAACTTGGAGGCATCTGAGCATTCCAGACATGGCCAGTGCATTGTAATTTTTGCATCGTTTCACATTACTCACAAGGTGCATTAGATGGACACTGAAGGATGAATTATTCTTTTCAGCAAAACATTTTTGTGGAGTAAGTAAATTTATCTTGCGGGGAGAGTAAAAGGAAGAAATATGGCATTAAAATGTGCAGATCTGAGTTGAACACATCTCTCTTTTACAGGGAAACCATGATTTAAGTGCACTCTATTACTAATGTTTAATAAAAGCCATAATTCAGAATGTCAGGCTGAGGCTGTGTGCATTGAAACTATGATTTGGGGAAAAAATGACACGGCCATTTTTCAGTACAGTAGCTCTTCTTTAAGCCATTTGTCTGCAGGCCTAAATTAGCTTTGAAGTGTGCTTTATCTTTTCTAAAAAAGGCATTGATACAGCGATTATGCTTTATCAATTAATTTTACACACAGCCCCAGGGAGGACAGAGGTTCTTGGGGCTGGGTGCCTGTCACCTCCCCATCCCAGTGCAGGATCATGTCACCTGCATCCTGCATCACCCTGCACTTCCAGGGACCTTGGGACAGTCTGTGAGTGCACAGGCTGAACCCCCACCTTCCTGTGAGATATTCTCCCCAAATATTTGCTGTTCAGTGGGTGTCTCCCCGTGTTCCCAAGGTGGAGACCCCCAGTGCTGTCTGTGGGGTTGGCAGCAGGCTGTCCATTGTTCCATCAGTGCTGGCTCTGAGGGGAGTCTGGAGCTGACTCATGGATGATGTCCCTTCCTTTGACTTCACAGCTGACYACCAGCTGGCCTCCACTTGCTGCGTAGTTGATCTCCATTCTTCTGAAAAATGGGAAGGTTTTGGTGCAGAGCACCTGAGAAACTGCAGAAGAGCCGTGCTGAGCTCAGAGCTGCACTGTGGTGCTGCAGCAGCTTGGTGGGACACCAGCCTGGGGACACAACTGGAGTGTTCTGTCCTCCAAGCACACCCCAGCCTCGGAGAGGGCAGTGCAGCTGGTGGTCCTCCTGCAGCTCCATCAGGCGTGTCACTGATGTCTGCATGAGCCCCTGGAGGGGTCACTCAGGGTTATCAGCGCCTCAGGGTTCATCAGATGGCTGTCAAGTGGCAGTTTTGTTGCACCCRAGCTGCAAACAGGCTGGGAAAGTCACACTGGAGCCCCAGGGTGTTCACGGATGGCTCGTTGTTAAAAGCATTCTGGATTTTGTTCTGCTTTCTTTTACTCTACTTCCCCTCAATGACATCTTTTTTTCGAGATGAAATAAAAGCAATAAACCAGCAGCTTGTCTGATCCCTGCTCTGCACCATCRCGTGTGCAGCTGTCACCGAGCCTGCCCAGCTCCTGCTTCTGGATGCTTTGCTGAATCCCCCTGCCTTGACAAGGCTGGGGACAGCTCTCCCTTGCTGCCTGTGACATCCCCAAGGGCACCCACAGCCCTCCTGGGGCACTGTCCCAGCTCTGCAGATGGCCACAGAGTCATCTGGGTTTTGATCTGCACGACTAAAAGTCACACCGTGAGGAAAGAAATTAAAAATAAAGCTCCCCCTTCCTCTCTTCCCTTTTCCTTTCCCCGGGGCGCAGGGACCTGCAGACACCGAGGGATGCTCTGAACCCGGAGGGACTGGCTCCTTTGCAATTGCCCCATCCTTGGGAGTGTTATAATCCAACATCAGGCTCCAAAGAACTTCCCAAAGTCACWCCCACGGGTCAGCAATCCCTGGATTTAAACCCAGCCAGAGCCCGTGCGAGCAGCACGCAGGGCTGCTTTACACCAGTGGGAGATGTGGGCCATTAAATATCGCTTTCATTTACAATCTGACCTGCAGCTCGGACATTTATTAGCACAAACCGATTCCCCTCGGGGCAGGCAAAGCCTCAGAGCTCGGTGCTGAGCCYGAGTGTCTCCCGGGGAAGCACTACCTGTGCTCGGGGCTGCTCGCAGGCACCCCAGCGCCCGCAATTAAACTCTCCTTAAACTTTAAAGGCACACTTAAATGYGTGTTTATGGCCCCATTACTTTCCCTTTATAGCCCGAGGTGAAGGCTGGAATCCTGTCCGAGACGTCTTAAAGGTTATATGTACAATTAGCCGGTTCTCATCGCGTCCTTTCATATTTCACTCGGCAAGCCAAAGCAAACCCCGGTAAATCAGCTGGTGGCCACAGCGAGCTCGGGGACACGGCTGGGACCAGGGCACTGTCACCCACCCCTCCCGGACACCGCCAAAATGATGCTGGGTGAGAGCTGGAGCCGCCTCAYGGGAATTTCAGCCGGGATTCAGGCTCCCCTCTGCCCGACCTGCCTGAGATGTTGGGGCAGAGTCATTAATGACAGATGTGTAAACTTTTGCATGGAGGGATGCCAATATTTTGCATACTTACACAGCGCTGCCATMAATATTAATGCGGTGCTAATATGGGAAGTTCCACCAGCTGTGTCCATTCTCGGGGGATACTTCAACTATTTATATTCGGGGTAATGAGCAAGCTGTTATTATATAATCAGGCTGTTGGAGAAGCCTTTGGAATGAAAGTCTCACTGAGAATTAGCCAACAGCAGGAGCCTGCTTGGAGCCACGAGACATCGCAGATTGAGTGATGGAAGGTTTGGCAGAGCAGGGGCAGGACAGGACTAAAAACAGGGCAGGAGGAGAAAGGTGCTGAGACTGAAGCTCCTGAGGAATTAACGCCCATGGAGATGAGGGGCTTTTTTGCACCCAAACACCAAAATTCTCTACCTGCAAAGTAATCCCCAATTCCTTGTGTGAAAGATTGAGTCRCCAAAGGAGGCAAAGATGAGCAATGTTTGCTCGGTGCTGAGAACCACAAGCAAGAACAAACTTTGTTACGGTCTCTTCTCTCCAAGCACAACCTGCTTGCTTTAATCAGAGCTGGAATGATGCTGCTTTCATCTGACTCGAGAATCAGCCTCTCTTCTCRTACTGAAGTTGGATTTGTGTTGATTTTATTACTGTTTTGGACTCCCATAACACAAATGACTGATGAGCCAAATCTGTGCAGCATCCCTGGATGTATTAGGCTCCTATTGTCTTTTTTTGCATCAAATCTATGCTTTTGATAAGGCAGACTTCTTCTTTAAAAAAAAAAATAAATCTGAAGAACAGTTTGGAAGTGATTTAAATCCTCTCCCCCTTTTTTTGGGGGAAGGATGAATATTTAATTGAGTTGAAGGTGGATAAATGATCATTTTCTTCATCCTATATGGTAGTGAGTAGTAAATTACTTTACCGGGAAACCCAGTTATAATTGCAAAATTGATAAGAGAGGTGTGAAAATTTACACCTGTGATAATAAAGGCTAGCTTCCCATCGTACATCCACATTATATCTTGTGAGTTATCTCTTGTGCATGATCTAAATATTTCATATAACCCAGCAATCAGAGCCTTCAGCACGCCAAGTAAGAAATAACCTGCTTTTATATTTCWTATGCATATATATATATCTATATTACAAATAACAGCACGTTCTGCATGCACCTACACACCTGCACAGCAGTGCTCCAAGGGTGGGTGTTCGTGCTCCTGAAAACTGATGGAGAAACCCAACATTGTGCTGCAATGCAGGGTTTGGAGGCAGCATGGCAGGGAGGGGTGGGCAGAGCATCRTAACCTTGGGCAGACCCAGATTAAAAATTGCTTTTTGGCATCCTCCAGCTCCGGGCTGGACCCTGGTGAGCTGCTGAACAAGAGGAATCCGCCTCCTCCTCTCTGTCCTACCAGCTTTTCTCCAGGAAACTGCTGAGTAAAGGGAAGCACAAAACTTATGGTCATTTTTGGCAGGGGCAGCGGTGCTGGGCAAGAACCTGGATCCCTGAGTGCTCTGGGGTCCTGCTCAGGGCTCAAGACCCCTTTAGGGGCTGGCACGATGCCACCACATGCTAAAGAGATGATATTCAGCCGGTAATTAAGCACTGCAATCAGCGGAGCTCTCAGCAGAGCCCGCTGAAATGAACCCTGTGCAGATTGAAATTAATACTGAGCATCCTAATGGGCAGGAGTGAGCTGGCCAGGATTAACCTACGAGGAAATCAAACCCTTTAGAGAAAGCTTCTGGCAGCAGGAATCGCCCCCTTAATATCCAGCAAAAGTCTCAGTGCTAATTCTGAATTAATCCGTAATTTGGGAAGAATTTCTCAAGGTCAAGGCTTTTTTTTTTGGTTTTTTTTTTTCTTTTGTTAAATCTGGTTGCATTGGATGCAAAAAGGGTTGGACGTTCCCGGGGATTTCCACGGATTTGGGGTTTCGAACAAGGCTGTGGCTGTGACTGGTGGCAGGTACAGTCATTAAAGCACAGGGATTAGAGCCTTCAGCCTGAATCTGAGTCTAATCCATTACCCTGCTCACAGGGAATCACTWGGAGCAGGAGCTAATTCCCTCCATTTAGGCTAAAAGAGATGGTCTCTTTAAAAAAAAAAGTTTGCTCTGGTTAACAGTGTTGTATCCAAGATCTCCGTTACAGAGGTGCCAAAGCCATAAAACACACAAATTGCCTCTTTCTCCTCATTTTACCATGTCATTTCATAGATACAGATAGGCTTTTATATAGATATATATTTTATTATGCACTATGTGTCTTAAGCTAGCATTACTTTTATCTTGGCCAGTTTATTAAAGATAATTATATGGAAGTTCCCATGCATTCTCCAGGATTGCAGCWGGCTGAGCTGGATGAGAACATTATGCTAACAAGAACGTATTTTGCTCTACACGAGACAATCTTTTTTTTTTTTTTGGGCAGGAAGAAGRGAATCATTTCCCTTCTCTTTTTCTGCCTTCCAATATTTTTCTTGAAGCTCATTTCAGTAGCAAGACATCTCCAGCTTCCCCTAGACTAAAGCAAGAGACAAGATGCAAGAGCCATTGATTCACCTTAGGGAATACTTTGGAGAGATCAAAAAGTGCTTGTGTGCAAGCTGTTTCCTGTGGGAGGAGCATGGCAGTACAATCAATCCATGAATGCATTGTAAAATCAATGCTCTGTATAATTAGGGCACTCCAAGGGTAAAAAAAAAAAAAAGGAAAAAAAAAAAAAAGAAAAGAAAAAGAAAAAGAAGGGGAATAAAAGGGAAAATTAAAAAGGGGAAGATCTTCAGTGTCTACCAGGACTCTTGAAGGCTGGAGGAGTCACAAGCACCTGAACAAACAGATTTTAAGCCTGTTTCAGAGACAGTGAGGGAAGATGTTGGGGGATTGATGCAGAAACCTTTTGTCTTGTTGCTGTCTGTAAAATGCCAAGAGCTCGGGGATGATGATCACAGGTGGGACCTCCTCGGGGTTTCAGCACCCTGACCATCACTTCAGGCTGCCAGTGAGAAACCTTTTTTGATGGCAAACCCCTTTGGCAGCAGGCAAAAATGATCCAGCGGGAAAGGAGAGTCCAGAAACAGCTTGGCTGTGGGTGGGGTGGCCAAAATCRAACCTTCCCCTGCAAATTGAGCCCTCCCCTCTGCACTGGTGGTGGTGATGGTGGAGATGCTCTCTGTCCCACCTCCACACCCAGCAGKGCAGAAAGGCTCTGACCTCAGAAGATTCCTTTGGCATTTAAATATTTTCAGCCGTTTCTCTGAGACAAAACGGTCGTAATTCCCGGCTAAACACAAATGTTAACTATAGATCATGAAATACAGCAGGGTGTAAATAGTTCTCTTTTATAAGGCACTGAATTATAAGCAGGGACAATTAAGTTAGAAGACAAAAATGCCTTTAAATTAGCAGTCACTTTGGCAAGATCTTGGTGAAAGCTTGTTTCTGCGTGAAAAATGCACTTTTTAGGGTATGTAGAGGCTGTTGCAGACTGCTGACCCTACTGGAGGCCACTGCAGCTCTTAACAAAGCTTGGTTYGTTAAGATAAATAAGGCTTTTAAACGTAAAGCCTAACCCACCCTTCACCCTGATTTTTAGTTATTCAACACTAAAAGACCTCTGAAGATCCAACTCACCCCCAAAGATCCTCTCCAGAAATTACACTCCCAAGCAGGGGGGCARAAAACAAACAAACACTCTGCCTGCAATGGCCACAGCACTGGTTAATGTTCCTCAGATGGGTCATTAGGTCTTTTATGGGTTGTCAGCATGGAGAACTGATCCTGGTTCCAGGGCAAAGAAAACTACATCATATTAAAATCCATGGCTCTTGTGGGACACAGCACTTTCMCAGGGCTGCCCGCGAGTTTGGCAAGAGCCTGAAGTTGAGAAAGACAGATAACCCTGCAAATCAGAAAAGGCAGGTTTTCATCAATAGAAAATTACAGATCCCYGGTGAGAACTCGCATCATTATCTATCAAGAAATAAATTGGCCTGAGCTCCCCTTAACTGGTTCATCTGCCACGATGTCGTGGTGGGAAGGACCTTTGTCTGCTGAGCAGCCACCGGTTCACTGGGTGCTTTAATTGCCTGCAGGAATAACTATTGATGGAACCACGGTAAAGGTGCTTACGCCCCAGCCTCAAAGAAAAGGGTTTTTTTTAAAGGATTCACTGTCCTGGAGTGCTTTGACTGGTGACACAGGGAGAGGTTCTTATAGGGAAGAGGAGCAAAGAATATCCCAATCCTCATCCATATGGAAACAACTCCAGGAGCAGYGCTCCATATCAGAGCTTCGTTTTCAGAAGAGGATGAGAAACATCCTCGGGGCTGTGAGAAACACCCCGCGGGGCTGCGGGCCAGCCTTGCTGCAGCAGCTYTGAGCCTTTACATCCAATCTTTGGGAAATGCATGGATCTGTTCCAAATAAAACACCCAGCAATGTGGAATGTAGGTGCCCCTTATCCCCTAGGATACCCAAGGCGTCCTGGATGTCTAATGGCAAGGACAAAGTTTGTTGGCCATCACCCAGCTGAGGGCACATGGGCAAGGACAACCCTTCTGATATAGCGTTTGGGCTCCGTTGGCAGGAGAAAGCTGGCACGCCAAAAGGATTAATTATGCCCCAAAATAAACGTAAGGGCTGGGCTGGAGAGAAGTACCCCCGGCAGGATTTCTGGCACCGAGCTGAGCGCTCACGGGCCAGAGGGAACGAGGAGGGGGAGGAAAMGGGAAACTTCACCGCGCTGAAACCTCGGCATCCTCCGTCAGTGCGTGCGGGGCGGGCACGCGTGGAGAGGAGCCTTTTCCAGGAGAGGGCACTCGTGGGAAACAGCAGCTCCAGCGCTCCGGCCCCGGGCAGCGGGAGCGCTTCCCCGGCATCCCGCATCCCTCCGAGCCCGGCAGCGCATCCCCGCAACGCTCCGGGCAGCGGGAGCCCCTCCATCCCCCGCATCCCTGTGCAGCGGGAATCCCCTGCATCCCTGTGCTCCGGGCTGAGCGGGATCCCCCGCATCCCCCAGCCGCCGGGAAGGGAATCCCCCGATCCCCGCCTCCTTCCGGGCAGCGGGATCCCCCTGGATCCCCACATCCCGCCGAGCCACTGAGGGATTCATCAGGAGAACCCTCGCTGATCCRTTTGGATCCCCTCCCACTGCCCGTCTCTGCTGGGAGGATGCGGCTGTGTGCTTCAACAGCTCTCCGTCCTGAAAAAAAATTAAAAAAAAAAAAGGAAGAAAAAAAAATAAAAAGGGAAAAGAATCCCCATGTACAGAAAAAGTAGAAAAAAAAAAGCCCTTAGGCCRGTGGTGCACTACGTGAGAAGGAAACATCTTGTATGCTAATTGGCTTTAGGTACTTACAGCAAGATTGAGACTTGTAGCATTGCCACAGATTGTTGGAAATTCCTCCGATAAGCTGACAGATGAATGTGTCTCTCTCATGGAGAGGTGAGAGAGCAGCAAAATACTTCCAAGAGCACAGGCAGTGAAGCAGAGATATTTCTGGCATGTCAACACGCCGGGGCGGTGAGAACGCTGACCACTCGCTGCGGGGAGGATGGGGGGAGAGGGGGAAGAGAAGGGGGAAGCAGCGGGCAGGCACGGAATGCTGATCTGCTGGCCACGTCCTGCCTGCCACCTGCACACCGAGAGGCAGCTTTTTGTGTGAGGAGCTCCATCAACTTGAATTACTGCTTGTAAAGCAAGGTGGGAGTGAGCRGGAGTAACTCAGCCCGAATCCGGCCCGCAGCGTTCCCAACGCCGGAGCACGGCCAGGAGAGGCGTGGGCTGGGATTAATGTCCCACAGCTTATTGTTGGGACCTGTTTAACCRTGAGCCACGTTTATTCACTTGGCTGAGATTTTGAGGAGGTTTTTTTTGGTTTTGCTTTTTTTTTTTTTTTTACCCAGCCCTGCTGTTCGGGTGATGCTGGGGGAGCTCTCTGGCTGCTGGAGCAGGAGTGGGTAAGGCAGAGCTGTGCTGAGGTTTCCCCACAAGCACCCACCCTTCAGGGAAACCTTCACCTCCTCTCTGTGCTGTAAAAAAATGAGAAAAAGAGAGAAAGCCTTGAGGCCCAGGGGCGTCGTGCATCTTACACCACAGCCTTACACAGYAGCACAATCACAGTCTGGTCCCGAAAATGCACCAGAACCAGACTGTGGTTCACTCTGTCTGTTCCAAAACACTGGGAATAAACCCCACAGAGTGTGAAGGTGTCCCACAGACACATAGACAGGTGTCACACGGACAGTCACTCTCAGCTGGGCACCCCATGCCTCTGTCCCACTCCAGTAGCCCCACCAGCTCTTGGTTCTCCCTCTGCTTGCAAAGTGTGAAAAGTAATTTCTGATTATTGAGATGGGAGTTGCTGTTCAAGGCTTTTTGCAGGATATTTGGAGCTGTTTCTGAAGCATTTAAATTGACTCCTTGGGTGTCTCTGAGAGTGGAGCCTTTGCTGAAGCAGTGGCCACCCCTGGCCATCAGCTGTGCCTGATGCTGGCTGTGGCTCCCTCCTCCCCACCTGTACTACACTGGGTCCTGGTTATTGCTCAGGTCAAACAACGTTGCTTTTTCTCCCCATCTACCTGAAAGCATTTGCACAGGCGATTTCCTCTCAGTTCTGAGTGTACAAATAGCAGAAATGTTTCTGTGGCAATCTGCAGATCCCCCAGCTTTCAGACTTGGGCTCAGTTTCTCAGTCTTTGAGACAATTCCGCCTCTGACCTTGAGCAAGGTCACTTCCAGCTCCTGTGCCTCAGTTCTCCCAGCAACAAAATGGGCTTAATAACATTTCCTTTCTCCAATTTTAAGTTTTCCTCACCGTGCCCTGCCCACAACTGCACACTGTGAATCCAGTGGGACCCCTAATTTAATAAGCACAAGGGAGCCTATTAYTGTAACCTTCGTGCCACAGCTCTGTCTTTATCTCTGCCTGCTGTTTGCTGTAGGAAATATCACTGCTTTCYCTTTTCAATTGCCATTAGCAATTGCAGCAGGACCCGGGGATTTTCAGCTGAAGTCTAAATGCAGCTGACAACTGTATGAATCTCAGAGCCKGGGTAAGTAGCTAATGCAAATATCAACATTGTAGTAAGAAACTCAGGAGCAGTAAGTGACTGATAGAAAAGTGATTGTATGGACTTTATGTTGAAAAGTAAATATTTACTCTTCACCATTGACAGATGCTTCAAGCACCATAGATCTAAAAGAGACATTGATTTGCTCTCCTCCAGCCTCTCTTATCTCCTACTTATGAAAATATCTGGTGAATACTACATCATCTGCTTGCTCCRCAGCCTAAGTGCCTCAGAGCAGCCACTCAGGTAATTTATTTGGCACCCAACAGTGCAATAGTTAATTGTAGTGCTTGTGGAATTGCGTGTGGGCTCTGCCTYAGCCTCCTGAAATGCAGTCACCCAGCACTGCTCCTGCTTCCCTGATTCAGAGCTTGGACACTGGGCCAGCTCCTGCCCTCCTCGGCAGCCACCCAGGCAGTAAAAATAAGGGGAAAAAACCCAAAAAAACCCAAAACAAACAAACAAACAAACAAACAAACAAACAAACCAGAAAAGAGAAAGGTTTAAGTCTGCAAGAAATTTTATTCCTTGAGGAAGAAGTAGAAAAAAGAATGACCTCAGAAAAGGCAGCTGTGCTCTTTAAGAACAGCCTGGCCGTTGGTGGCTCCCTGTGCCGCTCTCCTCTTTGCCCTCCTGGAATTGCCTTGAAATAACTTAAATGAAGTTGAGCCACTCGGAGGCTGTCAGGTTTGCTGGACCTCCTTGGCAATCAATTTAACCTCCTGGAATGATTTTTTTTCTGCCGCCTGAAGTTGCTGAGTCAGTGATGGGTGTCTGGGGGCTGCCTGCAAAGCTGCTCCTCGTCCCTCTTCCCCAGGGAGGCACCCAGGAACATGCCTGTGGGCAGATAAGGTGCTGTTCCTCTGATCTGCTATTTTTGGATGGTGTGTCTTACACTGACCTGTGTGTGACCGTGCTTTCACCAGCTGGGGGGTGGGACCCTTTTGGGGACAGCTGTGGCTGCGTACACTGAGTGCAAGGGGCAGGGAAAGTCCTTTGGGATGCCTCAGCATCCCTGCCCCTTGGGTGGAGCRGGCATTTTAGCCTCCCATTGGCTCTGAAGGAGAGAAACACGTTGTGCTCCCTCACTTTTGTCCCGTTTTTGGGCTCAGAAGAACCTTTGTAGCTGCAGGTGGCCTTGGTTGACATTGGCAGGGCACATCCGTGGGTGCATCCCTCCCACCCTCAGACCTTCCCTGCACTTCACACTGCAGCAGCTTTCTTTCCACAGCTGATAATTACTCACCTCAGAAATAAACAATCACAAAGTGGAGGGTACAGAGAATTGTTCACACAAGAAGGGAACTAAAAACTTTGTTTCTGCTACGGAGCCTCTGCAGCGGCCRGAGGGATCTGCCCGAGCTGCTCCCCGAATGTTGTGCTCAGTAATTACTGACTGCATAAACATTTCTCTTTTATTTAATTTTGCCTGATGATAATTAGGTGTGAGAGCCTTGTTTAGCAGCCTCTCRCTGCTTCCTGCTCCCAGTTGTTTTCAAAGCTGGCAGAGAGGATGGAAGCTGCCTCGCATGGATGTTACCCTGTGAGACGCCAYCCAGCACCAGCTCTGTGCCCTGGGAAAAGCCACCCAGCCTGGAAAATCYTCGAGATGAATCCCAAAAGACAGCTGCAGTGTAAGGCTGCCTTCCAGGGCTGTCACCAGAAAAGTGTTCAAAAGGAGAGGAATAAGGAACACATTTGCCAAGTTCATAAAGCTGTGACCTTGAGACAAAGGTCACCAAAAGCATCACTGGCTTTCGGTGGGTCGTGGCACAAGGGGACCACCACAGCGACCTGGACAGGGACCTTTGGTGACATCAGACATTTCAAGGAGAGATTTACTGATAGCAGGGCRTTAGAGCACTCAAAGAGTGTTTGCAGTGCTTGGATTCTGCTTTTGCTTTCCTAGAGCCTCTGAAGGCAGTGAAGTACAAGAAGTTAAAGGTGTTCTGCACCCCTGTAGGTGCCTCGGTGCATCCCTGTCCTGCAGGGAGCTGGGGCTGGCTCTCCACACATCCTGCAYCCACAGAATTTGCAGGCTGCCTGTCCTCATTGCTCTCCTCCTCCACCAAGCCCCTCTGCCTGCATGCAGGAAAARAACTCCAGGGACTTTGATGAGATTGTTGCTGTGAAGGAGACAGGTGAGAAGGAACCCCCCTCTTTGCAAAGCCAGTCTTTTTGTCCTCTTTTTTGTGTGGGTGCTCTGGTGCCCACAATCCTGCTGGAAGTCTGTGGGCCAACACCAACACGTGTGTAAAGTTCCACTGTCACTGTAGCAGAGGTGTGTGGATGGAGAATATTTTCCTCACACGTTTAACATTCAGGTTTCTTTTATTTCTTTTTTTTTTCCCCCCACTCTTCGTGCGATGCCAGCAGCTCCGAGAGCTGCTGCCTGCAGCCTTAGGTGTGCATTAGCTTCCATTTGATTGCTGTACAGCAAACTCTTCTTATCTCTGAGAATTAACCATTTCAGAAGCAGAGAGGAGGTTCTCAGAGTGAGCGTAATGCACCAGGCATTGCACCAAAGACTGCAGAGTGYACCACTCTTTCAGTCAATGCTGAAGCTTTGACACCTAAAAGAAAAAGTATATTCCAGCCCTGTCAGGTGTACAAAGCAATTATGCAAAACTGTCTTTAAGAAGATATTATTCTTAGGACATTTTCTCTTTTTTTTCTTTTCTTCTTCTTTTTTTTTTTATGCAGTTTCATTATCACATCCGTACAAATTCTTCTAATAAACTATCCTCAGACTTCAAGATGCAAGACAATTTTGTTAAGACAGGGTATAAGATAAAACAAAGGAAAATAAGCAAGGTGGTTCCTTTTTTCTGCATTGACTGCATGGATGTTAATGAGAATCATCTCCATGTACAGGTCTAGCATCTGGTTGCTACATTTATTTTAATTGTGCGGTTGTTTTTGTGGTTTTTTTGGTTTTTTTTTAGGGAAAAATCCAAATCCCATATGTGCTCTCTTATGACACAAACCCCTGAAAAATCAGAATAAATCTATAGGTGTAACATCCATGTGCTTTTTAATTGCTCTCTTCTCCCTAACTAAATAGCGTGGGATTTYTCAGGGTGAGATATGAACTTCCCAGCTTCATCTCTTTTCCACTCCTGTGCTGTCCTAGCTGCCTGCTGTTGACTCCTTGTAGGTCATTTCCAGCAACATAAGCAAGACAAGCAAACAGCAAAATTGCAAGATGCAAATGCCCTTCGTTTTTGGCTCYGAGTCAAAAAATAATAAGTTGACAATAACCCTGCCAGAATATGCAGCAAGGGTGACTGCATTTTTCTTCCTGTTAGCGTGACAGTACAAGGGAGCTGGTCACCAGGAAGAGATGAGCTTGTGCTCCCCTGGTTGCTGCAGCRTGTGCCTGGTCTCAGGTTTTAAAGGTTTTTCTGGGTAAAGCATAAAGAATTCCACTCAACCAGCAGCTCATTTCCACTTCTTCAGCAGAAAAAGCATGGGGGGGGGAGAAAGAAGAGGGAAAAAAAAAATACAGGTGACTTAAAGTGATGTAAAAATAATACWAAATGAAGCACAGCTTGTTTTATAAAAGCTGCTGTGGGTGTAGGGAAATAAATGCTTTTCTGGGTGATGCTCATGGTGCAGATGGGAGGGCAGGTGGAGACCCATGGGGATGGAGCTGAGAGCCTGGACCTGCACTGGGCTCTGAAAAGAGCCTGAGGCTGCACTGCCAATCCCCAGCCCTGCACTGAGCTCTGAAACACCACCCTGTCACCTCCTGGGCTCCCAAACAACAGTAGTGGAGTCCTCTGTTTTAAAAAATTTAAGAACTTACATCAGCATCTTTGGAGTCAAAGGGTTTGAGGTGGCTCCTCTGGTGTCCTCCCTGCCAGTGCCTTGGCACAGGTGTCCACAGAGCCTGGTGACCTCAGCAATGCTGATGGGATCACCCTCGTGCTGGGAATAAACTAAACAATTGCATGAACTCCTGATCCCTTTGGAGGTCAAGATTTGGATCTCAGCAACTGTCACCTTGAGTTGAAAGGATCAGAGTGCTGCTATGATACTGCACAGAAGAGGAAGAGCAGTGAGGTCTGGCCATGGAGGGATGCTCAGCTTCCAGAACTCCTTTTTCTCCCAGCTAAACCTATCTCTGTTTAGCTGAGGTTCAGCTCCAGCACCAGAGGCTCCTTATCTCCAGCCAGGAGGAGACAGTGGAGGAGAATCCTGCAGTGAGCAGCACTTTGGGAGTTTGTGATAGATGCTGTCYACCTCATTACTGAACAATGAAACTTTATTTTTCCCCTCTCTTCTATTGATTTTTATGTCTCCAAAGCATTCTGGCGAAGTCAGAAATGAGTATCTGTCAGAGGAGGACTGCTGCTGCTGATCTGCATCTCTGAAGAGAATGTCCATGGATCAAATCCTGGATCACGTCCCGTGTCTGCGGGAGAGGAGGGCTTCCCCTGGGCTGGGAGTGCTGGGGGTTTGTCCTTCCAGGGCACCCAGCCTGASAGCAGGCTGGATACCTACAGATCCAGTGCACCAGCACCTCTCTGCTGGGAAAAGGCAGCGTTCTGGCCAGCATCCATGCAACTCAGCACAGGCCTTCCCAAATCAGCTTGGCTTGGAGTGTGTGAGGCTCCATCAGTGGGGACTTCACTGTGAGCTGCAGCCTGGAGAAATGCTGAGCCTGGCAGCTGCATCCGTGGGCTGGGCACTGGAGGGGACCCCACGTTCTCTATGACACCCTTGGGTGTGCTGCCACCCTGCCTGCACCACCAGAGCAAATCCATGCATTATTTGTTCACAGTTTGTATACAGCCCTCAAGCCAGCAAGCGTTTGCCCTGCAGTCCCTACACACATACCCGTGAACTTCACAAGCAGTTAATATTTTATGCATAATTCATAAAATTATACYACATTTTCTGGGAGTAATTAGCTGACTCTGTGCCTCTAATGAACTGCAGGTTCAGCTATGACAAATACATCGGGCGACTCCGAGGGATAGTAACACGCAGGCGCCTTTAAGCAAAGTTCAAGCAGCTCCTAAATTAACCAGAGTGAATCCCCAAAGATGCAGTATTTATGCACTGAAGCAGGAAGGGAGGGCTCTCATCTCACCACTCTCATCAGCCATCACAGCCCAGGAAGCAAGAGAGAGAAAGTRAGAGTTATTTACTTTTTGCTAATTGGGAGCTGGGCAGCTCAGGTGAGACTTCCCTCCTTTTCCTTTATTTGGTTGATTGCGTGGAGTTGTCATGGAAGTGATCCCCAGTGTGGAAATGGATGTAATTGGCACTAAGATTTTTTCAGGCTTAAATTGCAAATTTTTCTTAAAATTCTGTTCTCAGTTGGAGGAAAGTGAAATCCATTTGAGCTGTTCTGGTTCTTAAAATAGAAACTGAGCAATTTAATCAAAATTCTTATTTCCAGAGCACCAGCTCTGCCTCKGTGGATGCAGGGCTGCCTTTTCCCAGGGCTCGGCCCCAACCTCTTTAGGGCTGCCCATTGAGGCAAAGCCAGCTCTGCTTTGGCAGTGCCATACACCTAAAAAGTGGAAAATTTGGGTGAGCAGTGGCTTTGCAGACACAGCCTTTCCCTCTCAGSTCTGCAGCCTCTCACTTTCAGGCTGAATAAGGAGCAGCACCAGCACCCTGCCATTCCCTGCTCCCAGGCTGGGACCCCTGCTCCTCTGGCATCCCCTCGTGGCATTAAACACAGCACAGTGATCCCAGAGCAGGAGAGCATCYCCTGCTSCCCTGGCATCCCCTCGTGGCATTAAACACAGCACAGTGATCCCAGAGCAGGAGAGCATCTCCTGCTSCCCTGGCATCCCCTCRTGGCATTAAACACAGCACAGTGATCCCAGAGCAGGAGAGCATCYCCTGCTCCCCTGGCATCCCCYCATGGCATTAAACACAGCACAGTGATCCCAGAGCAGGAGAGCATCYCCTGCTGCCCTGCCCAGCCCWGCCTGGCTCCACCTGWCCCAGCCAGCAGCATCCCGTGGGATGCCAGCAGCATCTCCAGGGCACACACCTCTCCTCCCAGCTCCCAGCTGTTCCTGCTCATGGCTGTGGGCAGRAGGAAGCTGCTCACTGAGGGTGACCCCAGAAACCTGGAGATCTAATACACTGCTACCAGCAGTCTCAAATATTAAATTTTCCCTCCRCAGCGTGCTCCCTAAATGGGAGAGCTCATCCTGCCACGGACTTTCCCRCTGCTGGGACACACTGATCCACTGCCAGGAATTGACTTTAAGGGCAGGGCTGCAAACTGSTAAATGTATTAACTTCAGGTGCCTCTCTGACATTTTTTTYTTAAATTAAATTTTCAGCTCTGTTGTAGGTACAAAGGGAGCCACGGAGAAGAGCTGCGTGTGTCAGGGGGTGAGCACATCAAGGCAGACAATGGTGACACCTGTCTGGTTGAGTTTAGGCTGACAAAATTCAGCAGAGAGACCTCCGTGGAGGGAAGAGGATGCTCAGGAGAAGCAGTGCTGTGGGGCCCTCCTCAGAAGCAGACCTCRTTTTTTTAAATTAGGTTTTAACTTAATTACGGATGCAAGGCTCTTCATTCCTGACAAGTTTTCCATAATCTTAACTTGATCTCATGTCAGAAGGGTCCCATCCTCTGATAACCAAGCCCAGCTAAGAGTTTAACYAGAATAATAGCTGATTAAAAGGGGTTAATAGATACACCTCAAACAGAAGTAAATTAACGGGAGACGCTGTCTCTTGGCTAATGGGATCAGAACAGTATTTGTTTAGTTTATGAATGATTAATCTCCCTCTCTCGGCATTCCTTGGATGCTAATTGCACTTAGGGAGCCCGTGTTTGTTTTTACAAGAGCCGGAGGTGGCAGAAGGAAGGCGATGGTTGGCCCAGAGGGGGGTTCACTCACCCGGGTAATGGGATCTTGGCACAGCCGAGGGGAATACCGGGAAAAAGTATTCCAAAGCCACACTCTGGAGCTGGAGATATTGTTAAAGCCGAATTAAAGGTGGGATKGAAGTCACTTTGGTGTGTTTTATGGGAAAACCTGTGAGGTTCACAAAGGCGCTGAGCGCCGAGGCTCAGCCCACCCTCACCCTGGGGAATTTCCACCGCGAAAGCGCCGGGATTTTTCCCTGTGGAAACGCTCCGAACGGATCACAGCAAAGCTAAAAAGGAAGGTGAAGGSAGGGAAACCACTTCTCACGGCAACTTTTGCGCTTGACAGTTCAAAGCAGGAGAGCAGCAGCATTTGTCAGGAGTGCTGGGAGGGGAGCAGTAATTGCCTGGAAGCAGCCACAGATGCAGGGCTCRCTCCAGCTGCTGCTGCAGCGCTGAGAGGTAACCAAATCATTTCCCTCTCCGCACACTTGTCAGCATTTTAATCCTCCATTATCTTTGTACCTAACAACACAAATGTGCTACCTCAGCCGTACTGTGAATTTACTAGCAAACAAACCTTTTCAAACAAACAAAAAAAAAAAAAAGAAGAAAATAAAGAAAAGGATTTTTCATCCCAGGCTTAGCAAGTGTGAGGTGTGTGGAAAGGCTCCCTGCTCATTGCAGGGGGACTGGGCTATGTGATTTTTGAAGGACCTCTCCAACCCCAAAACATTCTATTTTTTTATGATTTTCTAAATAAAGCCCTTCCAAGTGGRGGTACCCAGATTCAGCAAGGTACCAAGATCYGTTCCACCAAAGWYAKCTGGCACCACTCAGCTCAAACTTTYAGCATRTTTGCAAAGGACTTCATGAATTTGGAGGCAGAAGGAGCAGTTTGGAAAGGCAGGTGCCYRCCCTGAGCACARGACCCTTGCAGTGATGGGCCAAATTATCTTTGGRGCTCTGGCAGTTGTTTGCAAGGAYCAAAATTTGGGCTTACCAAATTACWGAGTTGTGGTAAAGGCCAGTTCTTCGTTCAGTTTAGTTTTCACTGTCCCAGATGGTGGTGGGGTGTGACTTTATGGATGATTAGGGCTCACTGATGAGAAAATATGTGTAGAGGAGAGGACAACCAGGGTGCTCAGTCTGTGTTCATGGTCTTGCAGTATTTACCAAGGGATGGATGTTTCAAAGAGAACACATCTGCACTAGACCTGTTTTTAAGTCTGGGATGAAATTAGGYGAGAGGAATCTAATTTAAATCTCAAAATTCTGCTGTTACCAAAACTGCATGCAAGAAAGGGGATGCTCTTTTACTATTCCCCATAAATAATGTTACTCCATGCTGTTTCCAGGTGTTTCATTCATCACTGGATTGTACAGAAAGCCTGAGCTGAATAAAACCTTCTGAAAGAAGACGAGGAGACACACTCTGCCTTGYAGATTATTTTACAGCTCCTGAAGCCATTTCCTTCCCTTGTTTTCTACAAACTTGGAAAATTAACCATGTACCAGAAGGTGTGACTTCTACTTTTTTTCAAATAGCATGGAAATAAATTATTTATTAAGGGAGCTAACCAAGAATATTTGGTTTAAGACTAAATTACTGGGTGATTTGCTGAGGGATTTGCACTGGGGTCTGAGGGGGGCTCAGAGCAGGTACAAAGCTGGGAGAGCCTTTTCAAAGCYGGGGTGGGGGATCCAGGTTCTGCTTGTTGCTGGAACATTTCATCAGAGCATTTWTGAGCCTCCTCCACCCACCCCCTTCCCGAGCCATTTGATCCCCCAAGCTTTTTGTTCTCCAAACCTTCCTCCAGCTGAGAGCCTGTGGCAAAACTGCTGCCCACGATGTTTGTAAACCCAAGGAGATGTTTATGGGCATGGCCAGACATGGCCCCCAGCCAGCCCATCCCTGCAGCCTCCCACGCACAGGGACCACTGCCTGCCTCTGCCCTGCCAAGGGRAGTGCACCTTGTGCCTGGAGCTACGAGAGGTGTGAGCAGATTTGGGCACAGGTGTGGCGTAGTTGTGCAAACAGGACAGAGACTGTGCCGAACTCTTCTCCAGAAGCTGTTAAACTCCCCCAAAGGCAGTGTTGGAGGAGGGGGTGAGATGTGGTGACAGCTCTGAGTGCAGTGGCTCAGCTCAGGGACCCCGTGGGTGGTGGCCAGGGGGARGCTTGGGGTGATGGGAGCTCCTTGTAAGGGGCTGGTTGACGTGTGGTGCCCTCCAGCCTTTCTGTCCCCTGCTGGAGACCCAGGTCTGCAGCCAAAACAGCCCAGGGCAGCCTCCCAGGCAGCAGTTTGAAAACACCCTGGCTGTTGCAGACGCTTACAGCTGCAGGTAGGTGCCTAGTGGGATTTTCAGAGGTGCCGAGGCATGTAAAGCACCTCATTCCCAGTGCAAATGCCACCAGGTGTCTGCCTGCATCATTAGGCACCTAATGGCCTCTGAAACCTGGCTCCTGGGAGCTGGGATGCTCCTGCCAGCAGTACCCTGGGGCTGGGAGGTGCAGAGCTGGCTGCTCTCAGCACAGCTCCCACGGGAGACACAGCCCTTGGCCCCATCCCAACACCCCGGGTCCTGGCAGCTTCCCCCTGCCTCAGTTTCCTCGTGCAACAGCTGAATTATTCACAGGCATTGTGAAACACTTTGTGATCCCCCACAGATGAGCCAGGGTGGGAGAGTGAGGTGGTACCAAAGGGCTGATTATTGCTTTAAAAATTATTAAAAACCCTTTGCCTGCAAAGCTAGAGCACAGCGTGGTGCTGAGTCCAGAGAAGAGGGAGCAGGATTAAAACACATCCCAGCCTGTCTGTGTTTCTACCTTGTCCTTGCACAGAGGGGCTACAAGGTGGGGAAGTTTTCTCTTCTTGTGCAGTGACGAATGGTCTGGCCAGGTAACAAATCCCAGGCTGGAATGTGCCTCCTCAGCAGCCCAACGTGTGATTGCAGTGGGCATTGCATTAATTCCTGAAATGTCTTTTTAAAATTGGTTTTACAGTTCACTGGGAGTGTGAGGCTGCAGCCTCTACAGCCAGGGCTGCTCAGACAAAACCAGGGGAAATAATACTAAAATCTGATCCCTGCTGCTGACCCACATGGCTGGGCCTGGCAGCACAGAGCAGGGACCAAGCCAGGTGTGAATGAATGAATACATTTATTTGTCAGCAGAGAGCACACTGTATGCAAACATGAAAAAATACACAATTCATGCAGCGTGGCTGAAAAGGACTCCTGATAAATTCTTTGCTCTGGCTTTGTGAATTCCATGTGTGTGCAATGCTGCAAGATTTTGGGACTTTGTTCCCAAAAGTGCCAGGCAGGAACTGTGCCCAGGGCACAAACAGTGATTAAGGGATGGTGAGTKGTTGTGCCCAGCACTGGTGGGGACAGCTCCTGCTCTCAGACCAGCTCAGGGGTTCAGTGTGGTCTGGGAGATGTAGGGGWATTACAGAGCTCAAGGACCTGTAGCAAAGCCACAGAAAATCCTGTTTCAGAGGTGCTGAGCATCATCCCTGAACAACCTAATCAAAGAAATTACCCAAACAGCCCAAAGCCTGTGATACAGTTATGCACAAACCCTGGAAAGTCTCCTGAACTCCTCTCCTGTCTGGAGGAAGGGCTCTTTCCCTGCTGAGSAAACACTGGGAAAGTGTTAATGCAGGTTTGTGCCATCAGCATCCTTCAAATGCCCACGGAAGAGCTGGTCCCTGCCACGTCCTGCTGTTGAACCCACTCAGGTTAAAGTGTGGTCACACATCAAAGGTGCCCTCAAAACCAACAGCTTCCTTCAGATCTGYGTGTTCATCCTCAGATCTGCTGCCTTTAGGGATAAAATACCTCTCTTACTGCCTTCTGCCCCTGTAAGCAGGGCAGAGCCACCCAGCAGTGATTTCAGGATTGCCTCCCTKCCCATCATTCTGTCCCACTGATGGGAAGAGTTCTGGCTCCTCTKCACCCCCAGAGCCTGGGGTGACTWTACTGAGCTTCCAGCCAGGAAACAAGCAAGCAAAATTAAAAAAAAAWWAATTTCCAAACARACAAAGGAAAGAAACAAAACCTCTTCATGTTTTTCAWGTGGRTTTTTTATTAATGKGGAAAATTAACTAGAGCCTATAAGCCCAGAATCCCACAAGGGCAGTAATGGCAAGTCACTTTTTGGAGTGTAATCACACTGGGAGAGACAAATATCTGCAGCATGTCTGCATGGGCAGGATTCATGCTCAGGAGCCGCAAGCCTCCTCCAGCTCCTTCAAACCACCCAAAGGCTTTGAGAGGCCTTGGCACCAGAGTCCTGATCCCCTTGGTTGTGGTTTATTTTATATTTTTTTCTCTCAATCAGACAATGCCTTTGGGAACCGTTTGCTCTCTATTCTAATACGCCTCTGACCAGGCAGGAGGCTGTGCTGATCTCCATGCAATGTGTCTATCATCTTCGTCCAGGCATTTTAATTTACACTGCAGTAAAAAATTTGGCACCCAACCTTTTCTACTTCGAGCCACAATGGGGAGGCTGTTCCAAAGGTTTGACTGTGCTGGTTTCCCTCCTCCATCCAGGGGCTGCATGTGTGGAGGAAGGACATCAGAAAGAAAACCCCCCCAAACCTGGGGTGACAGGGTTTAATCCCATCAGCCTGGGATCTCATGGCTGGAATGGCTCTGTCAGATGAGTGTCTCTTTGCCTGTCCAGAGGAGCTTTGCAACACACAGAAATACAGATGATCCTAAATAAACACACATCTATATCCTAAAGCATTGACAGGGACYGTCTCACTCCAGGACTGGTAGAAAAATACGGAGCTCTTTACTCAGTGAGGTCACTTTGGTGCACAGGGGCTTCCCTACGCCCTTGCACAGCCTCCAGAGCTGGGCTGGGCAAACCTCTGCTGGAGCCATGAGGCTCTGGGGGCCCTGGCACCTTTCCCTGCCCTTTTTCCCCCYGTCAGAGGCAGCTGCAGGTCGGTGCAGCCCCCGGCGAGCTGCGCACTGAGGGGACTCCTGTGCTGCTGCAATGCAGGGCTGAGTGCAGGTTGCAGAAAACGAAGGACACACAGACACTGCAGAACCGGGTCCAGAGGCTGGAGGGGAGGATCAGAGCCCAGCCTGGTGCTGTTTGCCTCCCCATCTGCCTGCCTTTGGCTCCGTCCATTTTAAGCCAACGCCATCCATGCCCAAGCAGCCAGCGAAGGGCACCTCGGGCACTGGCRAATTTGGGAGGTGAAGGGGCACAAATGCAACCAGGAATAGGCAGGGCTSATTTGTGCGGTCCTACGCTGCTTATCTAATGCTCTGGCAAGGAGCTGAGCCAATTCATCATTGTTTATCCCCAAAACAGCCTCTGCCTTTGCCAGATAATGTCTGGGGAGAGTCACCTCTCCTCCCTCCTGGGGCCATTCCTGCTTTGCTTTTCAGGGAGGCAGCAGTAATTCTGCTGGGCACAGGGAAAATGCACCAACAGGAACACACTGAGCCAAAACTCTTTAAAAAACTTCTGAAAAGAGCAAAAAAAGAGAAAAGAGTAGAGCAGTTTTCTTTCTCTGTCTTATTTATCACCCCCACTGAAACTCTGTGAGTGAGGAAACAGCAGCCTTTCAGGTTTTTTTTTTTATGCATATGAACTGTTCTTATGAATTAGGATATTTTTGGTTTGGACAAGTTCCCCAAAATTAGGAGGGGTGAAAGAACAAAAAGAACTTCTTGGATCAAACTTCTCAAGCAAGGAAGCACTTTTCCTGCTCCTYTTTCCTTAGCTTAGTCTGGATTTTTCCCGTTACCTGGTGGCTTCATTCACTCCTGTACATTTACAGAGCAAACCTCCCTGACATTAACTAACTCCAGCTTTTTCTTTTCCTACAGACCACCTTCAAAACCAGCACAAATGTGAATTTAAGAATGAACACACCTTCAGAAGACAGAGTGGAAGATAAAAGACACGGAGAGAAGCCGTGGGTGACGTGTGTTTGCTGTTGCACAGAGAGATGGGGAAACAACCAGGCACAAGGAAGGGAGTGAAGAATTGGAGGCAGCTCRGCAGGTCACACACTGGCAATGCCTCAAGGACAGGAAACAAATGATCAGCTGCTGTGTTTGTAATAGGATGGAGGGGAAGGGAGGCAACACACTCCCGTGGATGGGAGGAGTAGGAGGGAGCTGCTGGTGGAGGCAGGAAAATCCACCCACTGAGTTATCCTTTGAAGAACTTCATTCCTTCATTTTTTTTCCTGTCTTGTTGCTGTCCTGATGGAGTTGCCAGGGTTCTGGGCATCCACAGAATGGGATGGAAGGTAATGGAGGAAAGGGATGGGAAAATGGGACCGAAGACCCAAGGAACAAGGAGAGGAGRCTGCTGAGCTGCTCCTTCTGAAAACACCTTGGAGTCTCCTGGAAAGAAGGAAGGCTGAGAACAGACGGGACAGAAAGCATCAGATGGAGACACAGTGGTTGGGTGATGAGTGTCAGGGAACCTCAGTGTTATGGAGCACAAGGGAAGCAAGAGGGATAYGGGCAAAAAATAACCAATAATAAATATTTCAGGACCTGCACTAGTSCTGACAGCTGTAACGGGCGTATATCAAGAGCTCCCACAAACCCTGGAAATTTCATTAAGAAGCCCACAATGCCTGGACACAGATGGAATTATGATACTTCTCATCCTTTCCTGTGTCAAAATCCTCCAAGCCTCAGCTGCCTTAAGAAGTTGTTTATAATAAATACATCTTCTTAATGCTACCAYGTAGGGTATTTGCAGCTGGGTAGATTTGACTGATATAGCACATTCTTTATGGCCATCATTCCTTGATTAAAAAAAATATTTTTTCTGTGTCAGGCTCTTTCTGTCACTATCGACCATAAATCAATTTGTCACGTAAATGGTAATAAAACAAGAGGTGTTTGTTCTCTCCAACACCTCACCAGTGGGCTTTGCAGCATGGTTATGGCTCTGCTCGGATGTCAGGCTCGGTGGTCCTTGCCCTGATGGTCCTGGGAGGGCAGCACAGCTCCGTGGCACTGGAAGGAGTCGGGGGAAGAGTCACGGGCTCTTCCRAGCATCCCTGGTGTCACAGCTGGGCCGGTGCTCACTGCAGACCTCCCCCSACAACCCAGATCCAAATGGAATTGGTTAAAATTCCGGGTGTCCCGTCCTGGTCAGTGGTGCTGCAGAGAGCGGGCTTGTACCTGTGAGTGTCTCTGTGTATTTTAAATGAGAATAAATCTTTTCACTCACTGCAACGACTGTCAGAGTCCCACAAAGTGATGCTGAGGCTGCTTCTCCTTTCTGCACAAGATTCCCAGAAATACTGCTTTGCAAAAACCACTTTCTCCGAGTGAAATGTTTTTATTTTAAAAATTCCCTAGCCTGGCAACACGGCACAAGCCGTCTGTGCTGCAGGGACCCAAGTTGCAGCCTGACTTGCCGGCCATGCATCTGCCACTCCTCACTTTTTCCGAGCGTCTCCAATTTCAGCCTGGCATCTCCCTGATCGTAAGTCTACTTAACCATTTTAATAGCACTAAATGGAGTCCGTGTTSCTGCCCTTATCTGCTCTCCATGTCTTCCGGGTCATACATGCTTAGTTTACTGTCAGAGACAAGTTTTTACTGCTGTCAGCACTGCAGCGTGCGGTACCTGCAGAGCAGCAGGCTGCGGGCTCTGCGCTGCTGCGTCCTCGCTGGCGAGGAAATTACCACCCGCCAGCTGATTCCCCAACATTTGTCTTGTGGTTTCTTAATTGGTACCATCAAGGAAAAAAAAAAAAACCCAAAAAACAACCCACTACACGGTGCAAAAGAAAAGGYGATGTTATCTATTTACAATCCTTTTGTGTAGCGGTAATAATAATTAACATAACAACAATGACTAATAATTAGGATTGCCCGCATTGAGTTAAGGACATGATTTTGTTTTCCTTTGTGCGCGTACAAATCTGGACTCATTTTCCTCTTGACACCAGAGGGAAAAAAGTGTGAGAGGAGAATAAGTCCACAGGCAGGGAACATGCATTTCTCTGGGCATATTTAACTCTGGTTACCCCCAGACCCTAATCCATTGCTGGCAGGGTGACCCCCCCAGCACATACCCTTGTTCCCAAGTAGGATGCTGGGGCTGTGCATGCCCACTCCATCTGTATTTCCCACCTGGAAAACCCAGCCAGCTGTCTTTAAAATCGTATCAAACAGAACAATGCAAGTGGAGAGGATAAAAGATGCAGAAAGGATGCACACGTGGCTTCACTCTCACCCCCCTTCACTCTGAGCCCTGCAGGCTGGATCTGCAGTTCCAGCAGCTCAAGAAAATCTTTGTCAAATTAATAGATTTAAAAGTAGAAAACCCCAGCCGAGAGTCCGGGCACGCTTCTGAGATCACCTGCTCGGGTTCTGCACCAGCAGCACTGATGGAATTACTTTTGCTTTACACCAGCATAAATAAAAGCAAGATCAGTTCCACTATCTGGAAGGTAAGGATGAAGTTTTACAGCCTCCTTTTTCCTTATCACACCCAGACTTTTTTAATGCCTTGGAAGTATAATGAGCAAGGTTGTGCCAATGCCTGGCTCTCTGGGCTTGCAGGCGCTGCTTGTGCTTGGGCTCCCATCCCCTTCTCCTCTAGAAATTTGGGATGCGAGCAGCAGCGGGGCTGGGGAAAAATGATCAGTTTTTTATGAACAGATCATTTATTAAATCCCCTTGGCTAAAGTAATTCCTGCCGGTGTGAAGGTACAACAGAGTGAAAATGAATAATCTCTCCTGCAATTCTCAGGGGCGAGGGACCACACTCCCTGTGTGCTCTGTTGCTATATTTAGCACGGATACACAGCAAGTGCATTCCTGCATGGAGCTGCTCTCCCCAAAGAGCCCTTCTTTGGACCAGGAGTGGCTGCAGAGCAGCTGGATCTGCCCGGGTGTGYTGCTGGGGTGGGTTCTGCTGCAGGATGGTGAGCACAGAGTTGCTGTAAACCGAGACCTGGGGTGCAGGGCTGGAGCCCCTGAGCTGGGATAAATCAAATGGAACAGCTGTGACTTACCCCAGCGGTCACTCCAGCTCGGGAGTTATCTGGTTACAGGCATGCTGCTCCTGCCTCATCCAGCCCTGGACCTTAATATAACTTTTAAATTGTTGCAAAATGAACTTTGCGTTTTATTTCCTTGGACTGTGAAAAAAAAAAATACGCTGCTGTTTCGTGCTCTGGGATAGGGATAGAGACAGCTATTTGTATCATTTCCAGCAAAACACCCTGTGAAACATGCAGGAAACTGGAAAATCAATAATTATCATTATTGATAATTATGTCTCCAGGTCTGGGGTGTGTGGGGCACTGCACATCCCTGCTCCAGGATCCAGCCCCGAGCATTTGCAGCCACGTTGGCAGTGACGCAGTGCGGGAAGGAAAGGAAGAAACGGGGAAACTGAGGCAGAGAATTCCTTCCAAAGAGAAGCTGATGGCGCAGCAGAACTTCTCTGTCCTCRCTGCCCAAGGGCCCTGGCAGGGAGCGTGGGTGTCCCAGCCTGTGGGAGCATCTCTGCAGCAGTGCAGGAGGCACAGGGCCAGGGCAACGCGGTGTGGGGCTGATGTTTTGGGAGATGTGTGTTCCTGGCAGGGATATAAACCTGCTCAGATGATGCAACTGTGCTCTGGACTATTTTAGGACWGGCTTATGTGCCATGCTCCCCCAGGGTTAGCTCCTTTAGCCCCGTGTGCTTCCATCCTCTGTGCCTGCAGGCAAGGCAAGGGAGATGGTGTTCCTTCCAGCAGGATGTCCATTCCTTGGGGGGGCTGAAGCCTCTCAGTGGTGGCTTGGGCTGCTTTCACCAAGGTGGGCTCATGTGCCACACCTGTACAAAACATCCTGACAGAGACACCACAGATCCCATCAAAGCTGAGAGGTGACAAGGACAGCAATCAGCACTGCTCTGACTGCACTAATGCTTATCATGCCCTAAAAACACTGAATTACGAAACTCACTCCACCACCCAAGAACCTTCTGGGTGAAGGAAATCACTGAAGTGAAATCCCAAGGGAATTTCAAAGCTAGTGGCACTTGCACATCACTTTTGGAACAATCCCCTCTCTTTTTGGGGGGCAGTACTGCAGGGAAAAATCCCATCACCTTTTTTCTTGTGCAACCAGCACCTGTGTCCTTGCAGAGGGCTCAGGAGGGAGGTGACCTCAGTGGTGGGGAGTCCATGCTCTTCCCTCCCTCCTTCTTCTGCATGGCTGGGGCACCCCAGAGGACAGCATGGCCTGGCTGGCACCTCCCTGGGTGGGGTGTGGAGCTGCCCCTTTGCCTGCCTCTGTCTGGGGTGTGTGCACAGAAGGCAGGGAATGGCAATTGATGTGCTGCTTCCTTCAGGTTTAGGTTTCTTGTCAGCTGAGCTGCAGATAAACCATAAACACCAAGAACAAACAAACAATTAGCCTCCCTCGGACCCAGCACACAGACACTCTGCTGAGGTTTATAGCCATTTTCCAGCTTTACTGCCAGGATAAATCTYTCACTACCCACTGCCCAATCAACCTCAATACAAAAAAGTTGTTTGTTCTGTTGGTTTGGGGTTTTGGCTTCCCTTTTTTTTTTTTTTCCCAGTAGATATTTGATTTTTCTATTTAGGAAACATTAAGACAAGAGTACAGAGAGAGAGGTGGGGACCGACATGTAAATTCTGTATTGATCCAGAGGATGTGCTGGCTTGGTTCTTCCTGGTGTGGGACCAGATGAGAGGCAGAACAACCTCTGCTTCTTCTGAGCTGTATTTTCCACCACTGCTGGACCTCAYGTGCAGCATTCTTTGGCCCCACACATCCACCATCACCCTGGTCACACACCAGTGGGTGCATGAGGCCAAGGGATGCTGCCTTCCATGAGCCCCATAGTCTGCTTTATTACCCAAATTTATTCTTGAGTCTGAAAAAAATTAAGATAAATCTCTTTGTTTTCCACCCTGCACTTGTACATAGCCCCCAGGTAGATTTTTCTGTCACTGGGTAGAAGTTGCCTTCATGGTGTCACTGGTGCAGCACTGGCATAAAAGGCTGATTCAGATTTGGTGGTAAATTACCCATAGCCTTTTTTTTTTTTTCATATGACTGTGAATTTTGTCAAAACTTTGTGTGGCAGTTTCATTTTGTGTCTTTATTGTCCAGCGAGGGGGAGCTGGGAGTGCTAAATTAATTTCTGCGGTGAGACCAATAAATTCAGCTCTCCTGCTGTAAAAGATACATTAATTTTGCTACGTTCCCTTTTTTAATAGGCACAAAGCCACCTGGATAAATACAGGTAGCACAGAGAGAGCAGCCATGGACCTGGGCACAGAGACTGCCAGCTCMAATAAATAAGGCAGACATTAGGAAAACGGGATATGCAGAGGAATTTCACTTCCTTTTTACTTTGGTTTTTAGCATTTTTTTTTGTGTGAGGTGAGAGAAAATGGTAGGCTCCAATAATTTCATCTACCATAAAGATGTGAAAAGAAGATGAAGAATGTCCTCTGGGTTTAAAATATTTAGAGGTTTTAATGTTTAATGCCAAATACATTGGTTTTGATAAATACAATAAAGGAAGTATTAATCTCACATGCWGTGCACTGGGACACGGGGCCATTCCCTCATTAGAGCTTCACTGCCAGTGGACAAACCTGRGGACATCTTTCATGGATCTTCTTAGGGATGAGCAGGGATACTTGGGACTGTTTTCCGCAGGAGTTCAGGGGTGACTGAACAGCAGAAGTTAAAGATCACTAACCTGRCTGAGAGAACAGACCTCTGATACCCACCCATTGGCAAGTCCAGAGACAGATACACCAGACACCCAGCCCATCCAGGGAATGTGACTGGATTGATTGTATGGGGAGAAKGAGGAATTTGTGTTTGGTGTGTGACTTGGCCTTCCCATGGCATTCCCTGCCCAGGGCTGGGGGAAGCTGGAGACACCAACATTGAACCACAGGCAGAGGCTTTTGCTAGAGGTGCAGATAAGACACARTTTGGTCCTTGTCACACTTTGGGGCTGTGCAAACAGCACTGGCCAGAACTGAGAAATGATTTTGTAGGGGGGGAAACACCTTTGAATGAGCTCATTGCAAAACCTCTTTTTATACTGCAGGAAGGTAGCAAAGCTCAGGCTGGTGGCTGCTGAGGGACATGCCCTTCCAAGGCCAACTAGTTCAGAGTTCTGGATTGGTAGAAGGTTCTCAGGAAATATTAATTTTATTATTGGTTCTGAGCCCARTTCTGGTCTGGAGGTGATCTTGTTATCGCTCATTCAGAAGTCAATCAAAGATACATTGAACAACGYTTTGGATGAACAGTTGGATGGCTCTGTAGTCCCTGAGTCTGAAAATCAAGCCCAGAGGCCTCCAGAGGCTTGCTGAAGTGAGGACAGGCAGTGATGCCAAATGATGTCTGAAAGAGCTCCATGTCCACAAGARCCCTGCTGACGGCAACGCGTTCCCATTTCTTAGACGGATCTGTGTCCTGGGCTGTCTGGCCAGAGCGTGGATTTCCTGCCAAATTCTCCTTGCTGTGCCATTACCTCATCCCTCTGACACACCGTTTGTCCAATTCCACTTTCTCCCTGCCCTGTCTGGAGGGTGAACTCTCTGAGACAAGGACTTTGCATCCGTTGAAGCTCCACTTTTGTCCCTAAATACCGTGGATGGGTCATTCCAGAGCTTCTGCAGCGATTTCTCTGCAGGGACACAAGGGACTGTTGTCTTGTGTCAGCCTCAGCTGGTTTAGGGTGGGTAGAGTGAGGTGGGGAGCACTGCCAGGGCTTGCCAAATGCAGTAGGAGAAAACCCATAGGACAGAAGGTGCAGCCACATTTCCTTGCAGCTCCTAACACGGCCCCATCGCTGCCAAGGAGGAAACAAAGCAGGGAAGTCGAGAAAAAAACAAAACAAAACAAAACAACCCACAGACCCCGTAGCCTTTGTGTGGCAGAGCAAACATCGCATGTAAATCAGCWTGCAAATGAGGCTGGCAAGGCTCTAACGAGAAGAAGTTACCACCAAAGCTTCCTGATGCAGCCCCAAGGCGAAGAGGAGCATTTCACTGCACCCCAGCATCCGGAGCTCAGGCACAACCCRCGCTCGCAAGGAGAGGAATAAAAAGGGCAATTTAAGACAAGGGTGGCTGTAAGCAGCAGATGAGAAAACACAATAAAAGGGAAGATTTCTTACTCTGCAAGTGAATCCATTTACTTCAAAGGTACTACATTTCTTTGATACAATAGCATAACGTTTTTATTGGGGACTAATTGAGCCAGKGATATAATTACGACAGTAAATTAAGGCCTGAAGTATACTTTGAATTTAGGGGTAAATTCGTAAATACTTCCTTATCAGTGGCAAGTAGGGAAACGACCAGTCTGATTTAGCAAGGAGGGATCCTTATGTATTGGCCATCTCAGGAAAATGATGAGCCCTCTTTCCACATAAAAATGAGTGATACATTAACTGCTTTGACTGCAGTCTTTTAGTCACTGCTTGCTATAATCAGTTTTAGTAGTGGGTTAATAAAATTTAATTAACAGTTAATTAAGGCTTACAGTCAAGTATACCCATTTTTGATTACTTTATCATCTCAGTGTTTACATGAAGGTGCWAAGCAGAGCCCAAAATTCATCTGTCTCTGAGTGTTGCTCAGGACAAGCAAGGGAGAAAAGCTGCATTGTCTTTGAGCCTTGGGAAGGGGACAGAGGTGGTCAGAAAAGCTCTTTTTGGGATGACAGGCTGTGTCTTTTCCTTGCAAGTCTGCAGCAGAGTTCTTTAAAACCCCTGCATTCCTCCAGTCCAGACTTTCCTTGCTGGTTCCAGCCAGGCCCATCTGATCAGCCACTGCTCAGGAAAACAAAAAGGCAAAAATCAAAGAGCCAGAAGTGCTTTCAATCAGTTCATCCTTTCCCCATCACTATTCTGCCAGTTACTGTCCAGATATCCTCAAACAGGGTTAATAAATCCGACTTTAGCTCCAAAGCTGAACCAAGATTTCTGCAGTTCAGTGACAGTCTGGGTGTCTGACATGTAGAAGGAAGCTGCAACCAGATGTATGCCCAGCAGAAATTGGATATTGGAACAGAGAAAAGCCCTTGAATAATGTGTTTAATGCAGAAAAATGCCATCAAACTGTTTTTTATGGAAGTGTATCCCTCAGAAACTGCTGACTTCTCCTTTATTATATTTAGCAATACAAATAGCTGAGAACTGTGTTTGGGCTCATTGCAGATAAAGTGCTGGAAAGATAGTGGTGGAGTGAAGGGACATTTATTTCTCTTACTGAGACCAGCACCGTGCTGCCACAGCTGGTGAATCTTATCTCTAAGGCTTTTCTTGGGAATAAAGCATTTAGCCTTTGTAGCTGGGTCTTGTTACAAGGAGCAGGAGAGAAGATTCAATTATGTGCCCTGGCACGGGGAGAGGGAATGAGCAACAACYGAGTGCTGATGCGAAGGGAAGAAAGTCATGCAGCAATCACCAGTGCCCTGAACTGCACACAGGAGACCTGGCTGACCACAACAGTGTGATCCCAGGGAGAAAAGGAAAGATGAGAGCCTAGAGTGCCCTCCAAGACTGATATGATCTTGGGAATCTGCAGATGTGCTGTTGCATGCCATCGAGATCTCTCTAGTGATTCTCCTTGGAAGGGTTTACAGATAGAGAAATATTGCTCTCCCCAGGGATCACCCTAGCAAACAAAAGAAAGAGCTCAGTGAAGCTCCCTTCCTCAAATAAAGCAGTGTAGCACAGTCCTTGGATGCACAATTGTGATTGCCACAGGAATTACTGACACCCTTGCTGTCTCCTTGCTAACCTTGCCTCCAAACCAGTCAAGTACCAACCAGGGGATGGCACTGCACGAGTGCAGCCCATTGGGCAGTCCCACACTCTTGCAGATGGGCCTGACAATRTGAAACCCTGGCCAGGTTTGGCCCAGTGTGCTGCCAGCCCCTGGCTGAGCTGGAATCCTGCTCAGAGGATGGTGTTAGCTCCGAGCTGCCAGCTGAGCCTCACCTCCACGTCCAGGCACATCCGAGAGCAGGGCAACCTGCTGGGCTTCCATCAAAGGCTCGTTTATCTCCTGTGAAAGTACATGACGTATCAAATGTTTGGCCTTGATTAATGATGCTAATTAAGCTAATGGATTTGAGCAATTTTACAATTGATATTTTTTATGTAATTTTGTTTTTGCTCCGCGGTGGCCAGGACTTACTGCCCTGTCAGCTTCCCCCCGTCATGTTCAGCATTATGCACAGACATCATCTTTAAGGTCATATAAATAAACAAAGCAGGAAAGCTCCTCAGATTTATCCCAGCCCTCCCCCTGCCACTCGCTGCACACTCCCAGGATGTGCAAGGAAGCAGATTTCAAACGCAGGGAGCAGAGTCTCCAAAAGCAATATCCCAGCAGAGAAAAAGATTGGATTTGGGGGGTCAAGAGGTTGGATTTGGCTTCTAGAAACCCAGGTCCTTATCTCAAATCTCCCGTGAGTCCTTGGGGGCTGTGAGGAAGCTACTTCCTCCTCCATCAGTAAATTAGATAAWCTAGTAGGATGTTGTCTTGCAGGGAAGGAGGCTGTGAACACAAACACARAATTCTGGACTTGATGACCTTAAGGGTCTTTCYCAATCTAAAGGGTTCTATGATTCATTTCTATAGCACAGATGTGTCAGAGAGAGGGATGCTGACCTAAATTTGGGGTCTGAAGGAGMTGCTGTGACACTGACTGAACACCTGAAGTACAGACTGGGTAGATCAGGTGGTGCTGCAGGRAGAAGCTGTTTGCATGGCAAACACCAGGAGCAAAGGGCAAGAACAGGGCATGCAGTTTCCTCAATGCAGTATTGCACACACTGAGGAGGCTTTAAAAATCCTGTCATTTTTATGGAGTGCCTGAATCCCCACAGGTGGAATTTGTGGCTCTTTATTTGTTCACAGGACACCATCAACCAGAGAGCCATGTAACTACYGACCATGTAATTACACTGTAAGGCAAGTTCCACATGTTGACAGGGTAAATAAAATAGCAGGTTATTTTTTCCTGTCTGCAAAGGGAGAGGATTATCATGAGATCTTTCAGCTGCAAATTATGTAGTAATTATGGCTTCAATAACCAGGCAACTTCTAATATCATTACCAAGTGATTGCCAGGGAGACTGTCACGTCCTGGGATCCATGAATCATGGATACTGGAGAATGAATGACCTGGTAGCTCCAAGCACCAATCCCACCAATTCACTCTCCACTTTTGCCCACTTTTAAGCACCTCAGAGCAGGGTTTCCACAACCAGCCCTGGGAGATGCTGCTGCCCATCAGGAGGGGAAATGCTGGCCTTAATCCCTGTGGCTGGCTATTTATGCCCCACACTCCTCAGTGCTAGCAACCACCCTGGCTCCTGCATCAGCCTCCTGAGAGTGCCTGAGTCTGATGGCTTTGAAGGAGCCAAGCAAGGAGCCAAGAGCAGGAAAATCTCTGTGGAGCCTTGCTCAGTGCCCTGCTAAAGCAATAATTACCTATGCAGGGCTCCAGCTCAGCTGGTAGCACTGGGCACTATCTGYGAGCCTAAATCTTGGCCAAACTTGCAGAAATGTATAATCTGTCATGCTGAGCATGCCTGCAGGAAGAGGCACACCTGGAGAATGAGAAGACTGTGTGTGGGTGAGGAAAAGAAATGAATAATGATTTGTAGGGTTTTATAGACTTTAGGTTTTGTGCCTGAAATGAAACAGTGTTTGATTACTCGTGTGTTTAGTGAACCTAGAAACCGGGTCAATGGGTCAGCAAGGAAATAGCTGAGAGGCATTTGGGTGTGTGCCCTGCTCTGCATTAGGGCTCAGAAGAATGAGGCAGGAGTTAAAGCTTTGGCTCTGCCAGAGCTGCAGCAAAATTGCACTGTGGGATGGAGTCCATATTGCTGGGAGAGCCCAGCCCCCTTCCCAAGGGAGCTGCCAGTGCACCCTGGCGTTTGTGGGGTGTCCAGATTTCACAGACTGGGTGAAGGAGGTCTCTGCCATGGCCAGCTTTCTGCTGGAGATGATGGAGCTGCACCTGARCTCCTGCCCTGGGGTATCACACAGCATCAGAACATTTTCCTGGGTGTGTGCCACTTTTGTACAAACAAAGCCACATAATTTTCCTTAAAYTCTACAGCCTTCTAATTCAATTTTTAATTATTGTTCCTTATCATGCTCAGCGTGTTCCTGCTGCACTTAGGAARCTGTCTCTTGTGGTTAATTTAACACCTGCAAATTCCCAGAGCTGTTAACCTAAATCCAGTGGATAAAATCTTTGCCATACATTTGAAAGATCACGAGGTCAGGTCTACTTGGGGCTGAACTTTYGTTACCAAGCACATAAGTGTCTCTTTTACTTCCTCTGTAAGACAGACCACTGTAGGCTTTATACTTATTTATCATCATTATCGGAGACATTCTGCAGTTGACTGAAATGTTATGCAACAGACAAAATCTCAGAAGTGAGTGCTTTTGGGAATATTTCTTTACCATACCCTGCCTGAGAAGGACAAATATTGATTCAGAGACTTTGGGTACATCGATTATCCTTTTAGGGAAAGCATTGATAGCATTAATAAATCTTGGAATTTTACTCTTTGTGTTTCTGACCGTRTTCTCAGCCTGGTCCTTGCTGAATRACTGATTAGGGTCTCTTTTATCTGYTTTGGGGTTTTCCCTTTAACAGCACAGTGCCAGCTCYGTTGAAATGAATGTGAGCCTTTCCTCTGCCATTGCATGAATTCCTTCCTTTCCCCCTAAGCACATGTACARGAGAGAAAGGGTCACTAATCAGAGCTCATAAACCTTTTTCAAATGACAAGCTATTACTTCCCTGGCCTCTRAGAAGTAAGGCTTGGCTGCCCTTTTTTCTTAAAAATGGAGGGGAAAAGAAAAACTTTGAGGGGTAAACCAAGGCCATGTATTTCAGATGGTTTTGGATGAAAAGAGAGGAAAATTTCAGTGTCCAAGGCCACCACTCATCAAAAAATTTCTTGCCATCCTCCTCTTCATTCAAACTAAAGAAGTGATAAGYTGATTGTCTGGGAAGACCTTATCTGCCCCAATAATTCACTGAGAAGACCCAACATTGCTTCAAAGCTGAGGGGAGGAATTGAGAGCTCCCAGCAGGGAGCAGAGGAGTGATCCAATCTTCTCCCTGTGAAATGTCAGTTCAGCATGCCCTAGAACTTAGCTGGGCAAGGGATCAGCACACTTACAAGCTCTTATAAAAAAAAAATCCGAATAATTGCTCAAAAACCTACTCCTTCCACCTTCCCTGAGGGTATGGAAAGCAGATGATGGGTCAGGAGGGTCAGGAGGAGGCTCTGATGTCTCCTGGCAATGGCCCTGAAGGAGTAGCTGTTTTTCCTCAGATGAGGAGCCAGCAGGACAAACCATCACTGCAGCGAATTATGCCGCTCTCCTTGAGCCTAAAGGAAATCTTTCAGAGGACATCTGTGACCCTGAGAGATCAATGGCAGGTCAGACACCACTCAGAAACATGTATGATATTGGCACCTTCCTGGCATGGTGCTCCAAGGAAAACCACCCTTGGCCAATTCCTCCTGAAGACAAGGCAGCTAATTTGGGCTCATAAATCACGGGGCGTGGGGAATCACACTGGAGGACTGGGCTCGCAGTTCATTCTTATCAGTGCTTCTCAGGTCTTTGCTTGCTGTCAATAGTCCTCCACTTGATGTGGCAGAAGGCATTATCATACAGCTGTAATTACAGTGCTCTCGTTTTGGAGGCTYCTCAGCAGTTATAAACGTGTGTTTAAATCAAAGGAATTGTGCTGATGTGCAGCCGATGAGGATCTGCCCTTCAGTTTTAGAGGCATCACTTGTAATTTGCTCCTATCATGTTCCTGCAGKGGAGCAACATGGCAAACTATCTGCACACAGATGAGAAGCAAAACAGTGTTTTCCCAGTTCTGRACAGATTTAAGCATGTTGGTTTAAAGCAAGGGCAAGTTAGGAGGTACAGTCCAGCACAAAGTGTGCCACCTTCCCGCTGGAGCACAAAGCAGAGTCCCTGCTCAGGTTTTCTCTGTTAAAAGAGGCACTTTACACTCAAAACCAAAGCCAAYAGGAGCATTCCACAATACATTTGTCCTCTAAGGAAGTGGGGAAAATAAACTGGCAGGGCAATATTCAAAGCCCTTTCTTTGTGTCCTGCAGTTAATTGGGTGTCATGATTGAACTCCAGGAAGGAGCAGCGCTTGTGTCCCCAAACCCTTTCTGCTCAAACAACTCCCAGATCTGCAGCCTGTCAGTGCTGGGGCCAGGCTTTCAGCTGGGGTGGCTCTGTGTGATGCCACCATGCCTGTGACAACTAAGGAGATGCCTCATGGCTGGCAGCAAACAGGGCTGCCCTTCCCCAGCACTTGCTCTGTGCCTTCCCCAGAGAGGAAGGAAACCTGAGAGCACTTTCTGGTGAGAGCRGCGAGCTTGACAGGCTCATAAATATCCCACCGTGTACCCTTTCCTTTCTGTCCTTTGAAAGAAAAGACTGACACTGAGGGAAGCATTTGATCRCATTGGATTTGTGCCATTTTGCGGCTTACTTGAATGAGCTGGAGGCAAGAGCTGGAAGCAGCAGGACCTGGGGAATTTCATGGGTGCAGCAGGTTGTTGATGCATAGAAAGGGCAGCCAGCACTGAGGTATCAGTGGCTCCGTGGCTCAGGCCAGCTGGAAGCAGCCCCAGTGCCTGCTCAGGAAGGGGAGAGGAGGGAGCAGAGCAGGGCTGGGTGCTGAAGGTGCCCAGWGCTGGTGCATGTGGCTCCTGGCTCCTCTTTTCTGGTGACTGGAAGTGAGAGGGGACAAAGAGAGCTGTAAGAAGGRTAAAGAGTGTTTTAAACCGCCTTATGAAGAGCATGAAGAGCATCTCTCCTTCTCCACTAGCTAGACCTGTGTGTCACTATCATGCAAAACAACATTCAGTGGGATTTACCCCAATGGCACTGGGCRTTCAGTGTCTCTGCCCCATTTCCAGCCCCATTGTCTCACATATCTACACATGAGAGGGATCAACGCTCTGCATTTGCAAACTGGTAAAAGCTGGTGTTAGTTTTATTTTAAATAGCCAAGGCAGTTTCTAACAATGTAACTGAATTCTACATCTAATTYCTCATTTTCAGGGATTGTGGCTGTAAATCTGAGCTCTCGACACAATCTCTGGTTGGGACAGATTGGCCTTTTGAAARCCATTCCTGCTCTCACTTTGGAGCTCTGCTTTGCCCTAAGATATGGGCTCTTAGTTTGCAAATGCAGTGTAAATTTATAGTGCTGTGTAGAAGAGAATAAATGAGTCTTTATACCGGGTTCTTGGATTTTTTACAGCTCCTATGAATAAAATACAAAGCGACTTGAAAGGCTTTATTAAATGAGAAGGGAGTCTTAAGAGCGATCAGTTAGAGGCATTGTGTCAGTGTTGTGAATTGTTGGTTTTAAAGCCTTTGGGGCAATCCAGAGTTGATCCAAATRATAAAACCTTTGCAGGCTTCGGGGAGCTCTGACAGCTCTCACCAGCTGGGGCTCAGTCCTGCRTTTCCAATGAGGTGCTGCATTTTTGGCCGTGTTTTGGTGAGGGGATGTCCCCTAACAACCCAAAGGGAAATCAGTTTGGGTGTCAGTAATTGCTTGGGGGGTGAATGCAGCATCATGAGCACTCTGGCTGTGCTGGGCCTGCCCCTCATGTGGGGCTGGAAAAGGGTTTGTGTGGATTAGCCCTGCAATGTGCCAGCRACAAGCCACTGTCTTTCCAGACCTTGGGATGAAGCAGCTTTTTATTCTTTTGGAGAGTCTGGAGCCCATCTTGGCTCCTTCCCAGGTGAGATACCTTCACCTCTGAAGTTGGTTCCATGGAACAAAGCCTCATCCTGGCWCTAATCCTGAGGCAGCCTGTTTGCCTGTTGCCTACACCATGGCACAGCTTCCAGTGTGCTCTTTTCTCTTTTGACTTCTTTTTCTGTGCAAGGAGAAACCCTTTTTTGCCCTTTTCTTTCTCAACCACTTGGAATAACACTGGTTACCCCAGCAGCAGTCTGGAGGAGGATCTGGAGCTGAGAGTCTCCACACCCCTGCCAGGGCAGCACAGTGCCAAACCCAGCCCGTGAGCTCAGGTCAGAGTGGAGATGAGCATCCTCCCTAGCACATGCTGGGATGGGGTGGGATGGGATGAGGGCTCCTCGATGCCCTCCAGCTCACAGAGTGCTGCAGGAATGCATGTCAATGAGAATCTCTCCTGGCTCCTGCAGCTCAGAGCACAGAGCRGCTTTTAATTACCCACGAAGGAGAGAGATCCACAGCCATCCCATACTAATGATGACCGAGTGTCACCCTCCACACCACCTTCCTCTCTGAACCTAAGGGTAYCCATGGAGAGGAGCAAGTGGCAGACWGGTAGATATGCCTGGCATACGTTGTATGGGCTTATAAACATATAAATCTGTGTATAAATGTATCATATAAATGTTCTCTCTGACAGGGTGATGGTGCAGTCAAGTGACATGAAGAGCTAGCAACAGTAAATAATTTTGTCATTTTTACCACCAAAAAATACTTTCATTAGTAGATGTTGAAACACCATACAAAGACTTCACTGATGCTCCCCCTCCTCTTTTTTTTTTTTTTTTTTTTTTAATAAGGAAATAAAGAATTGAAGGATAAAGCAACTTTGCAAATACAGTACCGTGGTTGACAGATTCACACCTTACCTGCAGAGAAACTCTCTTTTCTTGCTAGGGAAATCCCAAACTAAGCTCTTTCTTACTGTGTTTGCCTTCTTGTCCAATATACYTGGGGCTTGGGATTTTTTTGGTATTTTTCACATTATCACTTGCTAAATATATCACAGCCCATCATTTACTTTGCTCTGCAGCTCCGAGACCTCCACATGCCTTTCCCTCCTCACAAAACGAATTGCTGGCTCAAATATTTAAATATTAAAAAAAAAAAAACAACACCATACAGTATACAAGCAATTTGTTATCACAGTGTGCAAACAAGGTTCAGAGGAGAATATGCTAAAGTAAATTTTATATATAGCTACTGTGTAAATTTGCCTATTTCCCAAGAGTGGTATTGTCACTACTAATCGTAACAGCGTTTCTAATATGGCATATTTCCAATATTTTGCCCTTAATTAGGATTCTGATCATACAGCCCCATTTCATCCCTTGGTGGTGCTTCCCCTTGGCTTTSAGGAGCCTGCCCAGCTCTGGTGGGAAGGGTCATGGTTGGTGGCACAGGGCAGGGGCTCCTCAGCTCTCTGTGCCCCCCCGAGTCCCCAGGCACCCTGTGCCCACCCCAGCGCCCAAGGACAGTCACACCGTGCCTCTTGCATCCCTCCTGTGTGTGCAGCCCCGAGGCAGCAGAAAAGGGCCCCAGCCCCTGTTTCTAGCAGGGAAGTTTCTGTGAGATGAAGGCTCTCATGTGCTCCTTGCTGTTGGCAGAAGTGTTGTGTGCAGGTTTAGGGGAGAACGAGATTGCTTGGAGAGCAACACTAGAGAGATGTGGGAAGGGAATAAGATCATTTCCAAGTGGGCTGGGCTGTGTGAGTGTCCTTGAGTGTGACTGTGAAGGGTTTCTGCCAGAGCTGATGTAGCTCCCGTGGGCAGGAGCCTGGGGACTGCTGCTCCAGGTGAGCTCTGAGSGCCAGGGCAGGTCAGGGACTCGAGGTGAGTGTTTGCATGAGCCACCCGCCTAAAGGATGAGCAAACSACTGCCTTTAACTGCTTTGAAATGCAATTCCCCTGTTGGTGCACACACGGCTTAAGACRGGCTGTCCTTTCCTCTGCCTAAACCCTGTGGCTCTGTGAGACCCTGGCACAACGCGCTCACCTCAGGCTTTGCTGCTTCAAACACACACTTAAAACGAGCAGCATCCTTGCACACAGGTCACACAAAGCACACGTGCTGTCTGCTGCCAGAGTCAGGACAGGATGCTGATGCTGCACCACTGGAGGGTTTTTTTTTTCCAGGGGAAATGCAGCCAGATCAATAAGYCCCAGTTGAAAAGAAAGGCAAGAAAACACAGCAAGTGGCTGTGTGCTGGTAGGAGTGAAACAGTTAAAAAAAATAATCTGGTTTTGTTTAAAAAGTTAAAGTAAGGGCTGTAGGAAACCTTCACATGTTCTCTTGGTGGGAGGGTGATATTTTATAACAAGCTTGGCGAGCTCCTGCTCTGTGGTCTAAAGCAAAACCTTTAACCTCCCCCATGTCTGCCTTCTCAGCATAAAGAGAGAACAGCAACTCACCCTGCCTTGGTAAAAAGCTTCAAATGCCACGGAAGAGGTGTATAAAAGAGCTTCTTGTATCCCCGTGGGATGAGAAGGGCAGGGCAAAAGATCTTCACACGCCGAGGATCAGGAGAGCTCCCCTGMCTTCAGTGGAGCATCACCAGTTTGTCTCTTCTCCCATTTTATGCCCACCTTGGAAAGGGCAGAAAATGGGTCACTCTCAGCTGGGTTTGACCCAGTTCAGCCGGGACTGGGGCTATTCCAGCAGTTCCAGTATTAACCCTCCAGGGTTATAAGCTGTTCCTAGGACAGAGCTAGAGCAGATTATCCTCTTTTTTTTTTTTTTTTTTTTTTTACTCCTGAGGAGTGTGTGAATGGAACAATTTACAAGGCACCAATAATTACCTGCAGTCCTTTCAAACACCCAGAAGAACAATTCAGTTCCAGTAAATAAAAGGGGACAGTGTTGCTGTGACCCTTCTCAGCCTCTCTTGGTCTGAGTTCCCCATTATGCAGTAAATAAATAACTATCTGTTATATGGCTATTTTTTTTTAAAATAAAAACACTTCAAACTGCTTTGCTTTCCCTTAATTAAAAACACATCAAGCCATGGATAAAGCATTGTRGAATGGCTTGTTGTGGCATTGCCTTTTACAGCTGGGAAGCAAATTTCTAATAAAATGGTTTTTGAAAGGAATATTGCCTTCATTCAAATCTCCTATAAAAACTACCCATCCATTAATTCCAATTAATGACACTACAGCATTTCCACTAACACTGGTAGTAATTCTTGGCTAATGGACGATTTTCAAGAAAATCAGAATCAATGTTATTTTGGACAGGACCCTTGCAGAATTAATTTACTTCCCCAATGTTTGTTAAACCAGCATATAAATCACAGTGGTTTGAACTGGTTTCTCAGTACCATTGAACACAGCCCATGACATGAGTTTTCTGTGGGCTTTACGGGGAGGATATATCAAATATTAAAAAAAAATAAATGTATATATATATATATATATATATATATATACACCCCATCCCCCAAATATATATATATCATATGTAATGTTTGTTGTTCAATCACCAAAATGGAAGAGGAGAACCAATTACACACTGAACTGGKCAGGAAATATTGAGTAAAAATGAAGTTTCTGTCCGATAACTTCTAATGAAAACTGAGGAGCAAAGCACACAAGGAAGTGATGGGGACTGCATGGGAATAGGAGGATTTGACAGGCAAGCMAGGAAAATTTCACGCTGCCCCTCTTAAGAGGCTTCACACAGCGATGGGAAGGGTTAAGTCATTTCTTCCTCCTCCTAAAGGACTTTAATTAACAGCTGATCATGTTGCTTAATCTATGCATCTCTGCCTACCTGCTGCTGTTCTTTTGTCCTTTTGGAGAAAGGGTGGTAAAACTTAAATTGTTGACCTTGAAAAGCAATCATTCCGCAATCACCTCATTGGAAGAGCTAACAGCATCTCTGGAAGCTCCACATAAACACCAAAAAAGGGTGGACAGCAGTAAAATCAGGATGGGCTTGGACCAAGTAATCCCCTTTCCCTTTTCCGTATATCATCAGTTTTACACCCTTAGCAGCGACCTTGCTGCAGATGGAAACCTTTGTGTGTAAGAGCGGGATAAAGCGCAATTAAYGTCAAATTAGCTGTTTATGTGGGCAGCTCTGGGTTCATTTAAGTCATCATCAGAGCAGGAACAAGGCAGCCCCTGTCCTGAAACCCACCCGTGGAGTGTCAGCGTGGCCCGTACCCTTGAAACGCCCCAAAAATATCGAGCACACCCCGTGACTGCTCTTCTGTGGATAAAAAAAAATATAATAATAAAAAATTCCCACAGTACACCTGGAAGGAGACCAAAGAGGTGCCTGATGGGATGACAGCACATCCCGGATGGTGACAGGACAGATTTCCTAAGCTCATTGACTGTCGCTGGCTGCTTCCAGGCCAGCGGGCGCTGAAAATGGTCTCATCGGCAAGAGGCTCAGGGYGATCTGCGATCGAAGGCTTAAGAATAGAAAGGGAGGTTATTTATGCTTTATTTCATGTATCAATACTGTGAGAAAAATGCAGAGAGCAGCAACATGAGAGATTTCTGAAAGAGAAAAGACACAAAAGGCGAGCTGGGGGATCACTAATGTAATTCTTTCCTTTCTTTCTTTCTTTTTTTTTTTTTTTTTTTTTTTCCTCCCCCAAAGCATTCATTTTCTAATGATTCAGCCGGGCAATTCAAGTCAACTCCCCCTTTTGTGCGGTGGATTTAGGTAGAAAACCCAAAGGGTGTTTATTTTGCAGTGTATTAGAGAGAAATGACACTAACAGCCAGGGGTACAAGGATGGCATCAGCCGCTCTGGTTCCAGGGCTCGGCTGGGGCCCGCTRTCACCATCCCTCCCGCCGCCACCAGACAAGGAGGCAACTTAATAGAAGCAGTTTCCAAATCACAGAGCCCTGTAACCTGTCATTTTCTGGATGGCTTTATTATAGCTTTCTGTGTCTGAAAAAAATAATAAAAAAAATCCCCAGGTTGATGCTCCGCCAGGTGAAAGGGATTGCGGGGTTTCCCTGCTGACGCTAACGCCGCGCTGTGCGAGTGCTGGCAGCTGAGGAAATATTATTTCAGCTGATAATAAGGAGCATTAATGAAAAGAGCTACATCTGCTCGGCTGTAGCAATGCGAACAGGCTGCTGGAGGGCTTCACCTTTGCCCCCGGGATGGCTCAGCCTCAGTTTTTGGGGGCTGTGGGGTGCAGACCATCACTCGTCCCCCCATGCAGGGGKTTCCCAGGGAATCTGTTCCCACACCACATCTGGATGCTGCATTTTGAAGACTGAATTCCAGCTCTCTCTCAGTGGAAAATGTGCTCAGCACTGAGCCATTCAATATGACTTAAGCACTGGCTTAAAGCTAAGCAAATGCTCAAGCATTCACCTGGTTAAGGATTCTTCTCCAAACCAGGAGTGAGACATGGTGTTTTTTAAACTGATTGATATATTTGGAGTAAGTCAGTATTAATGATCATGTAAATTAAAATCTGGAAGGCAGCCAACTTTTTAAAAGCCTCGTCTGACACTGCAACTCCTTGCAAATCGACTTTGTGTTCCAAAGATACCGACATGGAAATGCACTTTTACTCACAAATATTTCTGGGCACAGGATGCTTTTTAAAAAAGCTCCAGTAATTACCCTGACGAGGTGATCACGAGGGTCAAGTGACATTAAGATCAGTTTGGAATTTATTCAAAATAAGCCGAACATGCCCGTCATGAATGAATTCTGTTGAAAAAATTAATTATAATAGACATTGCTGTTCTTAGCTTTGTTTGCTTACTCCTTCTTATTGTGGCTGCAAGGAGAGGTGCGCATCTGCTCTGAATGTGTTGAAAGAAAATAGAGCCAGGGAAAACAAAACTGACGAGAAGGAAGRCCTGTAATTCTGTGTCACATGTTAATCTCAGTGAAAAATAATGCTGTCAGGTTTTACCCTCACTGATTCCCATTTGGTCCTCATCCAGGGAAGTTCAGCGTGCCAGGAACTGGCACGTTGCATTAGTCAGGGCTTGTTGATCAACCCCTCTGAAGGACACAGAGTTCCCCTTATGTCTCACAGCATACTCAGATTAATTCACCTTAATRACATCCTGAGAGCAAAACGGGGCTCTGCCTCCTTGGTGCTGCCAGTGCAGCAGGGAAATGAATGCTGCTCGTGATTACACAGCTCAGAAATCCAGTTTGCTGGTGGCTGGGTGTGTTTCAGGCTCCACCTTTCCTGCAAACAATGTGACGTTTGCTGTGCTTCCTTCTCCTAAAGGGAAGAAGTGACTCATGTGGG
>CADDXX010000404.1:624808-642372 GCA_902810485.1 Alauda arvensis | reverse complement strand
TCTCAGGGCAGGAGGGTTTGGGGTGTATCAGGAGGACAGACACAGGGCTGGCAGAGTGATGCACAAGAAAGCCACTGGCACGGCCAAGGCTTAGTGCTGGGTATGACAGTGRTCACCCCAGAGAGACAAAAACGTCAGGATTTGGAGCAATCCACTCCTCTCCTGCATCTCTGCTGCTGTCTCCACCAAAAGCCTGCATGCCCCACTAGATACCAGCTCCTTCCCCTGCAGCACATCCACATGCCAGGGCATTGCACCCAAGGGCACCTGAGAGCCCCAAATACACCCCCTCAGTGCAGGTATTTTTACATCATCTCTGTCCTTCAGTGATGTCCCCTTGGCTCCATCTGAAGCTTTTCCAAGAGAGAGATCCCGGGGAYTGCTGCGTAAACTAATCTTGTAAACGCTCCTCATTTTTGCCCAGGCTATCAGAGCAAAATGTCTCTACAGTGCAGTACATTTATTAAAGTCCTAATGGAATTAGAGTCCTCCCACCAAAAAGCCAGATGGTTGGTGTTTTTATGTTATTAGTTAATGCAATTTAGTATTAAAGTTTTGAGTTAAAAACAGTCTGTGTTGTTTTCTTTATGACATCTGCTTATACTCTGCCAGCAAGATGAAGTTATGTTTAAACAGGGCCTTTCCTTTATTAATGAAGTCAATTAAAAGAATGACCCARAGGAAGGGGATACTCAGTTTTGGAAGCAATCCCCTTTTATTACTGCGGGCAGTGCTGGCTCTGGGAGCTGCAATGCTCTGGAAAAAGCTCTCAGTGCCCATCGTGTTTAACAGGCAGGGGGAATAAAACCTGCAGRGTGTCACAAGGGACTTCATCCCTTTGAGGCTGTAAAACATCCTCCTCACAGTGACTGGCAGCTGCCAGCGGCGAGCGTGGGTGTGAGGAGGGATGTCCTTGGGCAAGGAGCACTCTGATGGCCACAGGTCTGCTCRGTCCTCACCCTTCATTTCCAAACCCATCACACACGGAGCAAAGGCAGCTCCCAGGCTGTTCCTCAGACGGGCAAAAGGCTCCATTGCACACGATGCCACTTTCTGCGTTTTATTCTCCCTCTTCCTTCCGTTTTATGGACGTGTTTTATGATATAGCAGCAAGGACAGGTCCCTCTCGCTGATTTTAGCTCAGTGTTGGGAATGGGGAGGGATTTCTCACCATGCCCTGATGGTGGCAGAGAGAAGCTCCAAGGGGGAAGCAGGACCCTGTGCGGGAGGAGCCAGGCACAGGCTCCATTCCCAGGCTCAGGCTGCACCAGGACAAAGCCCAGGCTTCCCTGGCCATCAGGGGTGATGGCCCTCCCCTCAGGCTGGTGCCACCTAATTCCCCATGCTGGAGCTGCAGCCTCATGTAAAACTGCTGAAATTTACTGGTAGTCTCCTCTACATCAACCCCACAGCCTTTCCCTTTTCATAGCACTGCCCTYGYTGACCTTTCACATTTAGGATTAGGCAGAATGAAAGATAAAGTATTAATTCAATTCAGATAAATTTTAATTTTCTTTTTACTCTCTCTCTCTCTCTTTTTTTTTTTTTTCCATACACACATCCCCAAAAGCCATCCAAGTGCAGCAGCAAAGCCATCAAGCAAAAGCTCTCAGCAGTCATCATAGTTGTTCTGGAATGTGAAATTGTGAAATACCCACAGCTACACACTGGAAATATTACCATAGCATTTACAGACAGACACTGCCAAGAGAGCTGGGCCAGGTTTTAGCTGGGTTAGTCTCTAATCTCACTGAAGCCAGTGAGAAAAAGTCAAATTAAACCAGTGAGCACCTCAGCTGTAACTTGGTTKCTGTTTCCTGCATATTAACATTGCTACTAAGTCAGTAACTATCTATTAATTAGAAAACTAAGAAAAAATTTCAGATCCGTGTCAGACAGGCAAAATGAATCATCAGAATAAAATGAAGTGAGGTTTGTTTCATCTGCCTAAACATCAACCTTCTCCTGTCACATACAGAGTGGATTTCATGGGTGCTGTTCTTACAACAGAAAAAGGGTGTGTTAAAAATGGGGATGTGTCTGTAAGGCTGCAAACACAGCTTGATACACAATAAGTACATAAAATTCTATTCTATTCTATTCTATTCTATTCTATTCTATTCTATTCTATTCTATTCTATTCTATTCTATTCTATTCTATTCTATTCTATTCTGTTCCCCACCCCTGGCAGGGCTCCTTGCAGCTCACATCTGTCATGCATGGCAGGTTTCCTCTCCTGCCTCCTCTCCTCAGGCCTGGAGCTGGTTTGTGGCTCGGTGCTTTGCATTGCTAATGATCAGCTCGTTAGGTTTGATGACTGTACAGGAGAGGAGTCCTCTGTGACTGGGGGCTCTGGGGTRTTGGACACTGGGGTGGTCTTGCAGAGGGTCCCACTCAAAGTGCTCTGAAAAGAGCATAAAAAAACTCACACCAAGCAAAACAGCGCTGGCTCCTATAGGCTGCTCAGACCTTGCCAAAGCCAAGGGTGGCTGGTGGTTTGAGCAAAGCATTTGGGCTAAGAAAGGTGGGAATTGTTATGGTTTACAGAGTTTCTGCATCTGGGAATCTCRAGCAGCTTGATGCAATTAAGATGAGATTCACCAGTGCAGAAAAAAAGCAGAGCTTAACTTACTGTTTGCAAGCCAGAAAAGCTTCAGCTTGGTTTTTCTTGCCTGCTTTCMTATTCTGCAGCAGCTCACCTTGGACAGGGCCTTGGGGAAGTGGTGGGGTGGCCCTGGGGCAGGGGCACGGGGGCTGGGGTGATGCTCAGGGTGCACAGGACAGTGTTCCCCTCTGTGTAACCCTCACTGCACCCAATACTCATCCCCATGAATCCCCTGACTCCTCATCCCAGCAGCGAAGTCTCTCCATGAACCCTCTGTTAGCAGAGAGTCAGGCTGGGGAGTCTTGGCTGTCYTGGGCTCCTGCACCCTTCAGGGGCTACATCTTGGTAAGAGAGGGTCAGAAGAAGCTGCTTGAGCTGCTTGAGATGCCCACACCAAGGTGTGTACCCCAGTTATTGCTCCTCAGAGCCTCTGCAGCAGGGAATCTCATCTGCACCAGCGAGGAAATCTCATCTGCACCAGCCAGGCTGCTTTCCTTGTGCTGGGGATCAGGCAGCTGCTCGATAAAATGGAGCTTGGCCAGACATTCAGCTGGAGATGAAACTCCCTTCTCCTYTCTGCTTCTTAGAAAATATTCTTCTTTTTTTTTTTTTTTTTCTCCCTTCACTTGAAGCACTTCCTGTAAACCAGAAGATATATGGCTGTTTCAAAGAGTTTTAGTACTTTCCCCAGTAACTCCACACTCTGAAGGAGCGAGGCTCTGCGGGTGAAGGAGTGCTTGGCAATTCAGAAGATTTAATAGAAGTCGATTTTACACTTACACACATTAACATTCACAGGGACTTGATAAGGAGGGAAAAAAAAAGCTCTGTCCAGTGTTCTCGCAGCTACATGATGCTGTTTGCCAAAGTCTTTAGTTATAATTAGTCAGATTAAACCCCATCCATAGATAGCTTCGAGTCCATCCAGAAAAGCCACCTCACTTTCTATTTTTACAAGCCCTGCTGACAATAAGTACTCTCACATCTGACAGRATATATTGTCTTTGCCCATTGCCTCTTATAACCTGACAGTGAAAAATGTACACTTCAGCATCCAGGGAGTCGTTTGTTACTTCTCCACTTCCTTCTAATTAATGAAAACATAAGGGAAGAAACAATAACTGGGTCTACTGTTCAGGCAGAAAATGATTATTGCTTGGATGAAATAAAAAAAAATATTTTTGGCACCTGATTGCCTCAGCAATGACATAATCAGCAGGGATTTTTACTGACTATGCAATAAAGCTGCATATAACTATAAATGCAAAATGCTTAAAGGGTTTCCCCCCCCCTCCTTCCTTTGCATGGAGTTACACCTACCATAAAGACTATCTTAAAGATGATAAAAATGAGGTGCTTTATAGACAAATGGTCTTGTTACAGACAAGTGAGAGATTGGACCCAAAAAGCAGTCTAGCCTGGCTTCACTCAGGGAGATGTGTGGTTTGGCATGCAGCACTCAGATTGCTGCATTTGGGCCAGGGAGCACATTTTTTGTACTGGTACATGGGAAAATGATTGATACAGATGAAACCTGGAATTCAGCAGAGCACTTCCCAGGCTTTTACTCCAACACTAGTCAATGGAGGGGCTGGGGGCCATGGGAGCTGGGGAATGCACACTCACTGACACAAAATGAGTTTCCCCAGGGGCTCTGGGGTTTCTTCTGTGAAAGGTGTGGGATTTCTTAACTTTTTTTTGGAATTGTGTTGCTTTTCACGAGCACTAAACCTGGCCAGGGCATTTCTGCTTGAGRTCTACCTGTAAAACATCTCTGGGGTGTCCAAACTTGTTTCAGAAATCTGATTTTYCCATTCATCATCCATTCCTTGAGACTTTTCACAGAAATGTCCTGGATATAATGACTGTCCTGACCTCCATAAATACAGGGCAGTATTTCCTCAGTTGATCAAAATTGCTCAAGTGCTGCTATTCCATTTCCCAGGAAGCAAGTCGCAGAGAGCTATTGGGATGAGAACAGATGTCTTCATTACCCACCAGAAGTAAATGGAAAACCAGTGCAACCAAGGGAAAAGGAAGAGAACAGCAGTGATATGTTGATATTCTGGTTGTTGCTGAGTGGTGCTTTATTGCCTACTCTTGAAGGAGACTATGAACAGGGCAAGATGCTTTAGGACACCCAGGTGCTAAACCCAGGCCTCAAGGAACCTCTGGCTGTGTTTCATCTTCACTGCAAATCCAATCTTTGGCTTGCACCAAAGTTTAAGCAACGCATCAAACTGGAAAAGTGTGRTTATTGGCTGGAGACAGTGGCCTGCAAGGATGGATGCATGGCTGCCTATGAGCAACTCACCCAGAAGAGGCTGAAAGTCTTTTATCCTGTTAGGAAGAGGGTGGATACTCAAGTTAATAATTGTGATGCACAGCCAGAAATAATTAGAGGCTGCAAGACTGGCAATCATAAATTACTTTTCTTTTAATAACATAACGAAGGCAGAGTTGCAGAGGTAATAGAAAAGTGCAGCTCAAGCAGAGAAGTTCAAATGAAAAAATCAAGGCCAAATCCATTTCTTTAATTCCTTTCTCTCACAAAGGACAATAAAATATTCACGGTTTCCAATTAACTAACTTTAACTATGGGTGATTTTTTCCACAGCTAACTCGTCCAAGGGAGAGGAAGTAATAAAATCTTAAAGGGGAGCTCCACTGCTTATTTAAAYCWACTGAATATGGCACTGGAAGGATTTCCTCYACRTCTGCAGGAGGATGCTCTGACCAGRTGATGGTGGCTGTAGGCAGGAGTGTCTCTGGTCTAGCAAGCTGATTTTGGTTTGAAATTCCAGGAGAAACTCTGGATACTGGCCAGGGATGCTCAKGGGAGCACCAAAAWGCATTATTGTCCTGTGGGATSTGCTTGGGACACATCAAAGTGACAKCTCTGGTGCTGCTGGAGACACACTGCCAGCCTCCTGCCCAGTTTGCTCCCAGAGCTCGTGCAGGAGGCATCAGCTGGCTGCACACAGGTGGCTAAACTGGCATGGGCCAAATTATCCTGCAGTGGGGCTGTGTCTGATTTAGTGCCCGTCCTTAGAAGCTGGATTTGGGAGAGATGAACCCTGAGAGCCTGGAGACTGGTGCTGTTTCACTTCAGTATGCAAAGAGCAGCAGAGTTGGGAGTGCTGAAAGCCAGATCATTGGAATCTGCTGGGTTGATGTTATCCATTGCAGTGRTTTTCTTTAATTACAGCAGAAGCTGAACATCCTTTTGTCTGTACGGTATGACAGACTTATTAAAATACAATGTAAAGCCTGAAATGTAACAAAAGAAGGTGAAATGATTCCTAAATCACTGTGATTCCTTCGGAAAAGAGGGAAGGCTTTGCTTCTGTGCCCAGACCTATATTGCAGAGATAATATCAGTATTTGAATTACAGTAGTATCTAAAAGTCCTGAACTCGAGGTTCAGTTATCTTGAGTGGCATCAAGAAGGAAAAAAAAAACCCGCAACTTTTCTCCTGGATATAATTAAATACAGTTTAATATATTTTCCAATATGRATGTAAACATGTCTGAGCCAAAAATGGGCTCAATTTGAGATTTACAAATAATGTAGGCTGGAGGTTCCTGTGTGACTTTTAAGTAGGAGTCTGTAATTTGTTCTACTTTAATTTGACCCATCCATCTTGATGGGTAGTCTCATTAATGCAGCACAGTTTTACATCARAAATATCCCCTTTGAATGATATGGAGCCTAATGCATTCCTCCCACACTGGAATAAACATAATATGTGGTAAATATTACATCTAGTGATCCTTAACATAACTGATMGATCATCAATTTTCAAAAAGGGAAACCATCATTGGGTAGAAAACAGATCAGCTATTGAGCCAGGCAATTATCTCCCTCCTGAATGAGATGCTCCCTGCCAAACCAGAAAGAAATAGCTATTTGGCAGACCAGTAAATGTAACTAATACCTCCAGGACATGTTGGACAAAATTCTGTGTTAATAGTGCTCCAAGGACTGGAAAAGGCTCCAGGACCAAGGTACATGTCACATTACTGGCATGAAAATCACTTTRTGGTGGGGCAGGGCCCTGCTTTGAGCAAAGACTTCAGGACTTCTGGGAGGAACAACAACGTCCTCCAGTCCTTCCTGCCTCCATCTGGGCACCTTTGCAAGGGGAATTCAGTGTCACATTGCTGATGGTGGCACTGGGAAAAGAGATTGGTACACATTGCTGATGGTGGCACTGGGAAAAGAGATTGGTACACATTGCTGATGGTGGCACTGGGAAGGGAGAGGGGTGGTAGGAGCAGGCAGGAGTGGCTTTTCCATCAGGAGCTCATTCCCACTTGGCCACCTACAGAACCACCTCATCCTGGATGGGACTGTGGCAAGGGGGAAGGGGTTTTCACCTGCCTGGGTTTCTTTTGCAGAAAAAAAAAAATGAACCCAGTCTTAGCTGAGTTGCCTGTGACTGCCTCACCAATAAGAGGAGAATTAATCCTCCAACRTGAGTGACTGGTTGAGTCTCTCTGCAGGAATTTCAAATGYATGGCTCCATTCTCCTGCCCCTCAMRAKGTGGCTGCTGGGTTTGGCAATCTGCTGCTCCTCCAGCTCCTGCTGGAGGCCTCCAGATAAAGGCAACATAAAAATTTACCAAAATGAGATTATCAGCTGTCRCAATCTTTTATAAGATGTTTGTCTGTTTACATCAAACCCTTTGCTGGCTACTGAAATATATCAAAGGGGCACTGCCAAGGGTTTTGGGGCCGTGGGTTTGACCCACCTTAAAATAGCTCTTATTAAATGTGGTAATTCTTTAAAATCAAGATGGTTTTGTCAGGATTTTTTTTTTTTGAGTAAACTTGCTCTTGTAAATTTGGTACTCACAGTGAAAGAAACACGGAGAGGGGGGAAAAGTCCGGATTGAAATAGAAAGAAAAACGTTGGTTTATTTTATTAGGGTGCACAGCAATCCAGGCATTTCTCCTTCAGCAGCTCCCARGGCTGGCTAGCTGGAGCAGCCTGTTGCAGGAGCTGCACTGTCATTGCTGCTGAGCCTGATACACACACACACACACAGATTCTGGCATGAAGCTCGCTTCCATTAACATATTTTTTCTATGAATGGCACTGTTTGTCCTGCAGAGTGGAAAATCCCTCTGCCTGAAAAAAAAAATGGTCTCGTGGGACCACCTCTAAAAGGGAGGGGAAGAAATTTATTCATCCAGGCTCACACKGTCTYGGTCCCTCTGCTGAGAATGACAACTAGCGTGGCTCTGCGTGTCAGCAGAGGTCCTGGTGCAGGAACTGGGCTGAGAAATACGGGGTAATTTGAAGTTGACATTAAAACCTGTCACCATCTAAAACAGCAGGGAGGGAAAAAAAAAAAAAAAAAAAAAAAAAAGCAACTCCACAACAATATTTGCTAAAAGGCAGGAGATAAAAATCACTAGATGAAATTGCTGCTTCGGAATGACCTTCTAAAAATACCTGCGGTGATCCGTCTGGGTGGCTGGAGAGCTGCGGAGCGGAGAGGTGGCGACTCCGCTCTGAAGCCCGGTCCTCCCYGGAGGAAGGCAATTTGCACATTACAAAAACAGTGTCCCCAAATAAATTACGGCCATAATGAGCCACGAAGACACCAGACAAAAGGAGCCCTTTCCTTGTAAACAAAGTAGCGGGAGGGAGAGCTCCAGCTCCAGCCTCAGCCAAGAGTCTGGTCGTTATCTCTCATTAGCACAAAGGTTAACGAAGAAAATATCAGGCTGGGGATGCAGTTCGGGCAGAGCCAGGCAGTTTCTCTTGGTGCAGCTCCCAGTGCGTGTCCCAGGCATCTTTCCCTACAAAACAGGCAATGATTCAGCTGCTGCTCCACTTTCCCTGCATCCAGTGACACCTACTTGAGCTTSGCGGGGAGCTGGGTGCCGCGGGAGCTCGTTTGCACTTCCCACCGCCTCCCAGCACGGGTGACATTCCCGATGGACCCATGGCAGGGCTGCGCTTCCTATTCCTCCACTCAGCCCCTCTCGATTTCACAGCCTCTTTGCTGTAGGAGCACAAATACTCAGCTGGGTGCGGATCTCCCCACGGGCCCACGCAGGCTCTGGATTCCCAGTGCCATCAGCAGCACACTCCAAAAACTCCATCCCAAGATGCAGACAATAAAAATGAATTAGCTGAAGGGTCATTGGGATATAATCTGGTAGCGTTAAGGTGAGTCACGATATAATTGCCATTATTTCTAATGGAGTTACCATCCCATTACAGAACAACTCACCTCASCCCTGCCGTGGAGTGGGCACACACCTTGCTGCACGCTCACTCTGGGACACACTCCATTCCAGGGAAAAAAACAAGCAGAGATTCGGGACTTGCTTGGAAAGTTGCAGCCCAAACTCAGCTACGTRCAAAACCCACAGATGCTTTCAGAAGCTGGGCTTAGAAAATCTGGGTCTGAGCCACTGGCACCAAAATGAGGCATTTATTGACTGCAGGGAGTTTTGGATGGTGACCCTCAGGCTTCTTGGCATGGACTCCCAARGGAAGGTGGATTGGGCATGCACAATCTGTGGACATTTCACTAAATTTTGAACATGAAAGCCAAATTTAATGACATTCATGGGAGGAATAGCAGACAGAAAGACTTTGACTTCTATCTATGCAGCAAAACGTGGCTGAGGAAAAAGCTCAGACTCCTGATGCTCCCAGAATGAGAATGTTGGGGTATCTGCTCTCTGCTTCAACCTCCAAGGAAACCTTTCTCTTTAGCATTGTCCTTCACAGTTCTGGGGTTTGTTTCCYTCAGGACTCCTGGTTTACAAAGTGGTCAGTGAACTTCCCAAAAAATTCATTTTGCTTCTAGTTTTGGGGCCTGTTGGCTGGTTCCTAAGAGATTTTCAGGAATAAGGAGCTGGCAAAAACAGGAAATATGGAAAGTGACATAAATGTATTCTGCTAATGCTGTAAATTAGTCATCTCAAATATGTATTTAATATAATAAATTTGGAAGACAGCTTCTGTAGGTTAAGTGGCAAGTGGCAGCASTTATAATGAGGATTAATATACATACAGGTCCTACAGATTTGTTAAAATTCAATAAATATTTATTATAATCCACTGSTTCTTAGCTTACACTTGAATAAATTGGTTAATGTTAAATAAATAGAGAAGCAGGACCAAAAGGAATGGACAAAATCCCATCAGTGCCACTGTAAGTTCATTGCTTGTAAGGGCTGTGTCCTAACTAAACCTGCTTTTCTCAGGTTTCTTGGATCTTTCAGAAGAACTTTYCCCCATATTTAGTGATAAATTACTTTCTCCTTGCAGTGCAACATGGTGCACACTCTGCTGTGGCACTGCTGTTCATTCCCATCCTTCAWGCATCAGCTTCTTCTCCCATCTTTATGTCTTTGCCCACGATAACCTTTGCCATGGCACTGTCTCACTGATGTTTCCTTGGCCTTCCTGGACCCTTTTCCTGCTGCTGTCAYGCACAGGTTTGCAGGGAATATTTCCTCATTCCCATGTGACAGATAATAATGTTTTTCTTAATTGCTAATCACGTCTATTAGCGAGTTACTTGCAGGAGAACAGTCAATTCCAGATCGCTTAGAAATTCTGCAGAAGGGCTGAGGGGACGTGCTGAGCTCCAAACCTTGAGCCCTGGGAGCTGGTGAACCCTGCACCACCAACACTGTGTCCAGAAGTTCTGTGTTTCATTCTCAGCCCTGGAATGGGACAAAAGAGGAGAAGGTGTTATTTGTATGGATGAGGTTGACCCCCATTCATAGCCACACATACAAATCTTGTATAATGCATTTTGGGTGGGAACACGGACCCTGCAGGAAAGGTGAACTTGCAGAGGGTTTGATCTGAGCACCGGGCACAAAGCTGCTGGCACAGGTCCCTCAGAGATGTTTCACCTGCTCCTGGGCACTCAGCAAAGCCTCCCAATGCCCCTGGCTGCAGTGGGTGCCTYGTTTTTAATGCCACAGTGCTGCTGGAGTTCCTTGGCTCAGACRCTGTGAGAAACTCAGAAATAGTCCCCTAGATTAGATAACAGTGGTGGGGTGACCCTCAGAGCCAGGCAGTCCCAAGAAGTTCAGGAAATGGAGGTGAGGGCAGACGTAAGGGCTGAGCGAGAGCCTGAGGCATCCGCAGCACAGCCTGATGAGATAACGGCGGGGGAGCCAGAGGCGGGGAGGGGGCAAAATGAAGCGCTGAGCATTTGTAAATGGGACTCCTCGGGAACTGAACATGATTGCCTAAAAACTCCTGCACTGCCTCTGAACAGCTGCTTTCCCTGTGCTAAATAAATCATGCGTCTTGTTACCTTAGCCTGTGCGCAGGGAAGAGATGTGTTTGAGCAATAAAGCGCGGAGCCCTCCCAGCTCTCTGCTTCTCGTCCAGCCTCTGCATCTCCCGTGGCAGCTCCTGGTCTGGTTTCTCCCCGTCCTCCCCCAGTGCTTCTGCTCCCAAACCAGTCTGAATAGCCCAGGCTCTGGCCAGCCACCAGCAGTGACCCCCAGGCACTCCTGGTCTGGGATTTGCAGTGGAGCAGGAAGGAGARCTGAGAGCAGGTTTGTGCTCACTGGTGGTGTGGAGGTGCTCAAGGACACCTGGGACCTCTCCAGCAGTGTGTCCCTGCTGCAGCCCTCACCCCTCCAAGGATGCTCTTCTTGCTGCTTTAAAACCTCTCTGAGGGCAGTGGCCTGCAGTGTCTGCACCCTGGGGGTGCTGCATTTCAGGAATGGGTTATGGGAGGCACTGGTTCTTCTCACAGGGATGTTGCAGAGCTCCACGAGCATCAGGAGATATTTCTGTAGAGTGTACCAAGCCACAAGTGTCCCTTTTTTCGCTGTTAAACACCACCAGAATTAATCTGGGAGGGGCAGGAGGCATGCTTGCTCAAGGAAGATGCAGGAAGCCAATTACAATYCTTATAAAAATCCAAATGTGTCTTCCTAAACACACCACCTCTCAAAATGAGTCTGAGATTTAGTCTTCACAATAAGCCTGAACTGTGAACTTTTTAATTTGCACATGGTTTCAGGAAATCTAACTCATCCTATAAAAAAAAAAAACAAAAAAACACCCAAAAAAAACCCTAAAAAAACCCCACCCCTTAAAAAAAAAAAAAAGCAACAGAGCTCTTTAGCTTGTTTCTTTATTCCAGGAGCAGAGTAATTTATGTAYTCATTTAATTTTGYTCTGCCACAAACAAAACCACAGTATATAATGCAATCCCTGTTGCTGGAGCACGTATTGTTGGAAGGACATTGGAGAAGACATAAATGTCCCTGACACAAAAGAAGATCCCAGGTTTCAGAGRCATCAGACAGATTGGAAAATATGGGGAGTTGGGTTAAATTTATGAGTGGTGCTTTGTTCTTTCCCTCAGAGTATGATGGCATAATCTTTTAAAACTATAGAAGGAGCCAAGGATCTGAGAGATGGGTGCTTTTAAAGCAAGCAGAGCACTATGAAAATATTTTGTTCTGTAATTTTGCCCACTGTTCATTTTGCTCCAGCAATGAAGGGGRAAAAAAAAACCCCTCAAAATAATTAAAAAACATTTGTGTTGGGAGGTGAGGYAGAGAGTGTCTTCAGGGAAATACCTTCCAAAACAAGAGTATTATATTACACATGCAAACTGCRGGCACAACATGCTGGATTTGCATATATGTGCACACAGAGAGAGCCAAAGCTTCCCAGCCAGCCCCTGAAACAGCCCTATTTCATCCTTGCCAGAGCATCCAACAGCTGGATCCCACAGCTTCTGAAAAATCCAGGCAAAACTCAACCCTCACATCTTGCTGAGCAAAAAAAAAAACCAAAAAGTCCCCAACATGTGAATGAGCTCGAGTCAGCTGTGGGTGATTGGCTCAGTTATCTCCAGTGTCACTGCTTCATCTGCCGACAGGGAGAGGCTGATAAAGCCCAGAGGTGGCTGAACTGGGGAGCAGCCCCAGCATCCCCCTGATGTTCCTTTCCTCCCCAGGCAAAGCAACTCCTTCTCCTGCCTCAGTTTCCCAAATAAACAAGGGAGACCAACCCAACACTGCCTCCCACATCAGGATTTTGAGGGGAAAAGGCATCACTGCTGCACTGTCCATGAACACCACTTCTGTTTGTCATTTGGAAAACAATTTTACTTTCTTTCTCTGGTTAGAAACRCCAAATGTAAGGGGAAAACCATGGGGAAAAGAACCCAGCCCACCTTTTTCATCCCATGGCATGAAATGCGTGTATCATACAGAGGGGTTATGTCTGTGTACAGCAGAGAAGGTTGGAGCTGGCCTCGGGGAGAAGTTATGAGATGTGTTTTTAAGCACTGTTTTGTTGCAAAATGGTGATGCAATTGCTGCTTTCATCTGGTGGCAGAGCTGTAGGCAACATCTTCCCTCCATCCTTCCTCACCAGTGGGGCTGAGATTTTTCTTAAGTAGCGGGAAATTTTGCAATGGGCTCTGTTACTGGAGAGGTGGGACACTGGGGGAAAAAAAGTGATTTTTATTTAAAAAATAGAACTTAATGAGCAGAAGGAAGAAAGTTAGCTCCAGGGAGATGAAAYTGAAACAAACCCTTTTCTTTTGGGTTAAACTGTGCATTGTATGATGTAAAAGCCTGATCTCATGCTGACTTCAGGGACTTTGCAGGCAGCTCCAAAGTCTGGAGATGATCCTTCCAAATTCTTAATAAAAGACAAAGCAAAAAAAAAAATTGCTTTTATAAAATAAAGAATAACTCATTTTTCACTAAGTATTTGGAGTGTTTTTTGGTAAGAACATGCCAAATTGTCAGAAGCTTAATTTTTTTGAAAGAATTTATCTGTGTTGAGACAACTGCCACTGGCAAAGGCTAATTCCACCTACTGATGGAATTTTGTGTCAAAGTAGGAAAAGAAAAAAAAAAAGAAGACAAGAAAGGGAGAAGGCACATCCCCAGCAACCTTATCAGCYTGGAACAGGACAGAGCCACACTCAGGCTTCTGTGCCAATAAAAAATTAATTATTCATACAAGTTCTTATGGAGAAGAGAGGAAGACCAAGCACTGGGTGACCAAGAGCCTCCTCAGCACCAGCAAGGTGGGAAGGTGGCTGGGGAKGTGCCAGCAGGCTGCTGGGAGGTGCCATGGGCATTCCAGGARCTCCCTTGAGCCTGAGGTGCTGCARAGGGGAAGGGGGTGCAGGGTTCAGTCAGTTTGGCTTCATCCCAGGACAGTGCAGCATCTTCTGCAGGATGTGAAAACCCGACTGACCTGACTCATTTCACAGGGTATTGGCCAGTCTTCTGGCTTGAGAKCAGRTTTTGGCCCAAAGAAAAGGAGAAATCAATTTAAAAAAATGCTCTAATCAAGCCAATAATCCGCATTTTTTAGTTTTTATTATTGGAAATATTTATATTACAGTAGCTTGGTATTTTAGAAGGCTATAAATGCATTTTTATATAATCAGCATTTTTAAAAGTCTATAAACATCCACTATGTTTGCCTAATGCACTATAAAAACTTCCAAAGGAGCTGTTATTATCCAACTTGTCACCTCACACAGGCTCCGAGGAGGAATTTTTTTTTCCTTGTCTGCTGTTAATAAAATGAAGCAAACCATTAACAGCTTTGGAGCTGAAGGGAGAAGCAAAGGGACTTGTAATCTTGGACTCCAAAGGAAACGTCTGCAGCTTTGCTCCTCACCTCTTTGAGATTCCCAACACGCAACAACAATTTTAAACAGACAAAATCAGTTTAGGTTACATAAATTCAAAAGCCCGAGCCTGGCTCTTTTAAAGTAACATCTTGCATTTTGTTTGGAGTGTTGCAATCTCTCACATATCACTTTGAACTGGCTCAGCTTCACAGGCTGCCATGCAGCTTCCTCAGGTTTCTTCGTTTAGAGGAGTTTTAATGCAGAATTATTATGTGCACACATGAATATATTATTGGGCATATATGTATATATGTATGCAAATATATATATATATATATATATACACATATATAAAGCCTGTCTGATGGTGGTGGTTGCACATCCAGGCCCCATCTCCCCCAGCACTCCCTGCATCCCAAACTCCCAGCATTATCAGCCCATGGAACAAGCCCCAGACCAAGCCCTGATAAAAAGATGCCACGTACTTTGGAGAGAACACAGATATTTTAGTCCCATTAGGAGCTCAAGGGTGAGTGTGGTTTTTAAAGCAATTAGTGGAGAAATCTGTGTGCAAAACCCAGGTCTGGGTTTTAAASCATCTCTTAATTCACATCTCAGAGATTTGCTGTTGGTTGATATCCCTTTATAGTTTGCCCCTCTTCCCAACATATCTCGGTGTYGGGATGGATTCTCAACCCCAGGAACCTGTCAGGGATGTGATAACAACTCACTCAACCCAAAGAAGGGCATGGCTGTGCCTATAAGAGTGAGTGGTTCTTAAGAGCTCCCCTGTGGCCAGGGCAGGGTCCTGCTGGGGCTCAGGGAGCCACACACCCCAGGCACTTTGTGGTTTCAGATGTGCCCCAAAACAGCATGAGAACCTGGCTGTTCCTGGCACTCGGGCTCTCAAAAGCCCCAAGTTCTCCCCAGGCAATGTTCCCCTGTGCTGGCTGGGCTGGTATTTTGGGTAAAGGCCTTCCTGGGGTGATCCTGRGGTGAGTCAGGGTGGAGAAGGGCTTCCATGGTTTCAGTTATTGAAAGGGCAGGGGATAGGAAAGCACTGACAGTCCTGACTGATGTCCAGGGAGGAGCAGCTTGGACATCCGTGCAACCATGGAAAAAGAGAGGAGAGAAACCCAACAGTGGTTCATGTCATGGTGGAGGAATTTCCAGCTGTTCATGGGTAAATGAGCTGAGGGTGCAGAGGGGACAGTGGTGGTCACAAGGACCATTTGGGGCAGAGGAGTGGGGGTGGGGGAGAGGCTCTGCTACAATTCCTGTCCCCACTGCCAGGCCCATGAGGGGTGGCAGGTTTGGTTCCTGGGGTCAGAGAGAGCTGCCTGAGGGCTGCTCTATGTTGTGGTCACTGCAGAGATGGCTCTGGCACCACAGGGGACACCAGACTTTGTGGCTTAGCTGCCACACACCTGCCCTGGGCTGTCTGAACAGAGACAATGGGGAACAGCCTGTCCTTGGGATGGAGGGCAGCAGAGGGGAGCTCAGGTTCCTAGCACAGGCTAGGGCTGAGATAGAGAAAAACCCAAAGCAGCCCAGGAGAGCAGACACATCACCCATTGCAGCTATTTCTGGCATTTTCCTTAGAGATGGGGACCTCCAGGAGCACAGGGAAGCACCTCTGGGACCTCCTGGGAGSCCTTCCCACCTTGTGGCTCTATGGGGTGGTTCCTTGCAGGCATTTCCTATCCTTGGTTGCCTTGCTATCAGCTCCCAACAAGTCTATCAGTGTCAGATGAGTGTTTAATGGTGGTATCCCACGGATGTCCTAAGTGGGGGTGTCTGTTGGGATCACAATGCTGTGTCTCTGTGGGTGGCTGTCCCTGTCACACACCACTCCACATCCATGGATCACTGATAGGAGCAGAAGGTGCTGAGCACCTCACCAGGCTCATGCAAACTTCCCAKCCCAGATCCACATCCAGCCACCACCCAAACATCCATTGCCAGGTGCTGGTCCCTCCTGCCCTGACCTCCCAAAGCCAACCACAGGGCTGGTCTGTCAGCAGCACGAGGTGCCCTTGGGTTCTGAGATGTCATGGTCCTTCTGGGGAGCCTCAGTGGTGCAGAGACCTGGAGAAAGCTTGGCAGGGAGGGACATGGGACTGGGGAGGTGCTCCAGAATGGGGATCTGCTGCAAGCAAGCAGGACAGGCTGGCTGAGCGCAGACATTGCCATGTCTGCCATCATTTATCTGCTCTCCACAGCTGGCATCCCCAGGGCCCTGGACATCTTCACTTGGAAGCTGGGTGTAACTCGAGTTTCTGGAGATGTTCACCTGCTTCTCTGGGCACAAGCCAAGGGCAGTGCCTGCACTGCCAAAATGTCCCCTCTTTGCTGAACTGCTGGATGAAACTTGGGAGGTTGGAAAGATCCTGTGGCCTCATAACCCAGGAGACACCTCTGTGCTSGTGATCCACATTAACCCACTCTGACAGGGGGGTTTCCCTGCCTGGCAATGAAGCTCCCCAGTGCTCTCCACGTAGGGCAGAAAGTCCAACACCTTCCCAGCCTTCAGCACCTTTGGAGACACAGGAGGACAGAGGTGGCCAGACAATGAGAACACTCTGGTGAAGGACTTGGCCCCAGCATGAGGTTTTTGAAACGCAGTTCTTCCTTCTGTAAGGAGAAAATCAGGACCTTTTGAGCTTCTTCCCCACCTTCTCACCTGGAAACCTTTCTAGCAAAGAGGAAGAAATACAAATGAAAGAAAGAAAGAAAAGGAGAAGGAAAGAACCAAAGCGGGAGACAGCCKAAGGTTTTCCAGCATGGACAAGGTCTCCGCTGTGTGTCTCTCCACGCTGGCACTTACCAAACATAGCCAGGGCCCAGCGAAACCTCGGGCCGGCACACAGTAGTAAGATGAGCTCCCTCTTTATTTGGCCTAGCTAAAAATAGCAGAGGGGAAAAAAAAGGCAGAGTCAGGACCCTGCAGGACCAGTAGTCAATGGGCTGCGAGGAGCGATTGAACTCCAAGCCCYGCTCGGCAGGCTCCAGCTGACGGGCTATTTTTTGCCGTGGTTGACTAAATATGGTCAGGGAGGGAAGAGCAGGAGCAGGGGCCGCTCGCCCGGGGGTGCGTGTTTGGGATGCTTCGATGGGTATATAAGCACTGGAAAGGTGGACTCGCGTCCTGACCAGAGCTCCCCCCCCCCGCAGCCTGACCCCCCAGCCCGGGCTGACCCCCGGGGGGGGTGGAGGGTGACAAGGAGGAGGAGGAGGAGGAGGAGGGAAAGGGAGGTGGGGGGAGAGCGCAGGCACTTGTGCCGGCGCAGCCTCTCGCATCAAGGTGTGCTGCAATCCGGGCGGGCACGGTGGCTGCTCCTT
>CADDXX010000404.1:415322-623902 GCA_902810485.1 Alauda arvensis | reverse complement strand
AGAAAAAAAACCCAACAAAAAGCAAAACCAAAAACTAACAAACTGCAGAGCAAGCAGTGCACTAGAATAATCTGAACTGAAATGTTAGAACTTTGACATGCAACCGTTCTGCAAGGTTAAACCGGCCTTTAAACGCCTAATTCAGACACAGGCTGGCTAATGACACCTGGGGGGATTGGGGCTTTATTTATTTATTTGCAACAAACTAGTGCTATGAGCTGATATCAGGCAGAGCAAAAGGGTGAAATGTGGTTAAACTTACCCTAACTTGCAATGATCTCAGTGCTGTGGTGGTTAACTGTTAAAATGCCGACAAATGAGTGTTAATTACAGGTGCATGGTTTGTGGACGATCAGAAAGGGAATATGGGGAGAAGGAGAAGTTAGAATTCCCTGCAAGGGTTTGGAATTCAGGTTACATGAAGTGTAGCATCAATTGACTGTTATTGCTTCTGCAACTCAGAGTTGACTGTGGTCATTATATTTTATATGATMTTGGTGGTACCTATCACATGAATATATAGACACCGGTTTGGTGAGGTGGATGCTGTGGTGCACACACACACTCATGCAGATTTAGGTACGTTTTATAGCACGCATATGGATATTTTATACGCATCTTTATGCACAGGTATATAAATGCTATATGCAAGCAGGTGTAATGTATCACCCAGACACAGCCCATCTCCAGGCTGTGTGTGTGGGGAGTGTGGATACAGGTATATGTGTGCCTGTGCCCGRGGGAGTGTGCACTGTGTAATTGTATAGGCAGAAATCCGTGATTTGTGCTGTCAGTTTAATTGCTGGGCTCCTCTCGAGCAGATGGTTGTGTCTGTGCCTCCCAAGGTCTGAGCCCAATCTCTCTGCCATGGGCTGTGCTGGGATGAGCTCCTGCCTCCACCTCAGCCCCGCTGGCATCTCCCTTCTCCAGTGCCCAGCCCCACACAGGGGCTGACCTCCAAGTCCCCAAAGGTTTGTGCAGCACAGCTTCAGTTTGACTTTGCCACTTGGACCTGAGCAGCACCTTCAGCCAGGGGCAGAGCAGGGATAGAATATACAGCATGTTGCTTTCCATCCCTCTCACCCTGCTCCTTCCCCTCTTGCCTTCAGGCGATACCTCAGGCTCTTCCCTCCCCTTTTATTTGCCCCTTGGCCTCTGCATGATCCAGGACTCCATCCATTTTTCTCTCCAGAGCAGCCACAGTTTTATTGCGCATGTTCCTCTGCCAAGCGCCGGCGTAGGAGCTCAGCGAGCCCAAGTGGGTTGAGGATAGTGGCTGATGTTCACCCACCACCACTCCACTGCTGGAGGATGGGATCCACAGGGTGCCTCTGATGTTACATTAAAGGCACCATCGCTGCCATTTGTCTGCTCCTCCGCCAAAAGGCACAGCCCTGGAAGGCACAAGATTCCACCCAGAGCCTCAGAGCAAATTCGAATCGCCATGATGAACCGTGCTGCTGTGGTTGCCATTGTCTTCAGTTCTAGTAAGGATTTAAAAGGTCATTTTTTAAAAAGCTCTTACACAGGGCTTGCTTTAGGTGGCTGGCAGCTGCTGTCCCGCTGGTCTGCACAAGTTGGGGACTGTTTAGGACAGCCCATGTCAAATGCATTTGAGGAAATGAAATTGAGTACAAGGTGCAGATGTTTAACAGCCCAAGAAGTCCAGTAGCTGTCCTRCTGCTGTCAGTCTGAAGGAAACTCGATACCATGGAGTGTTTGGCTATGCAACACTCCACCATCACCACTTAGTTGTTTGTTTGGGGTTTTTTTAGTCTGAATCACTCAGACTTTCCCTCACACYCTTCAGCTCTCCCTTTGCTTTAATTTCACTGCAGTCATGCATTACACCAGTGCCACAGCTCCATCTCCCTTTCCCTTAATCCAAACTAAAGGTTGAAATTTGCCTTTAAATGAGACAAATCATGATGTTTAAAAGGGCCAACAAACYGAGGGAGTGAGGGGGAAGCTGCACAGAGCCAGGACCGAGGCATGAGGTGTTGCATGAGGGGTGTGAAGCGATTTTTGGGAGTTGGGGCTGAGCCCAGTGGATTTACACCCGGGCTCCGCRCGGCCTTTGCCTTTCCGTGGTGCTGGAAGTCGATGGGGCTCAGGGAAATATTTGCTCCYCGGCTGGCAGCGATATTTTAAAAAGCGGCGAGGAGCATCGATGCAATTAGGTATTCCAAAGCGCTCAGTTTGCCACTTGCTAAGTTTACTTAAACCCTCTTTAAAGGGTTCATTAGAAGACCGCGAGGAACGGTAAAATTCATTAACACGGAGGCGGCCATTGCACATTTGCCTGTAAATTGGTATCGATCGGCGGCCGCGGCGGGCGCAGGTGAGGAAGGCACCGTGCCCGCCCTGCTGAGCGAGCAGGCAGCGCCCGGCGTGACCTCCGCCGCGCTCCTGCCTAAATCCTGCCCATTATAGTCTTCCCATTCAGCCCGGGCGGCGAGCGCAGCCCTGCCACTCGGCCCACATTGTTCAGGGAGCTTTAAAGCTCAGCACGGCTGCGAGGGAGGCGAGGGAGAGGGGCAGAGGCAGGGATGCTGCGTGCGGGACCGAGCCTCGCCGGGGCAGGGCGCGGGGGGCTGCGGGGACAACTCGGCGAGGCTTTTGGCACCTCGCTTTGGCTGCCTTTTATGTCTGCAGGTCTTCCCAAAGCCCCTTAGCTGGCGTGGAGCTCAACCGGATGAGTTATTAGGAGCAATTTTTAATTWTTTTTTTWWTWWTTATTTTTAATGCCCTGAACGCACCAAAAGGCATGTGCTATCTTTTGGGGGTTGCTTATCTGMGGGGCAGTGTCTCTCTCTCCCAGTGACCAGCAGAGGAAAAAATCATTGGATTCACTAGGTAAGATGCTTTCTTCTTCCTATGCTTTAATCTCTACTTACTGATAAAGCAATCGCGTGTCTGGGGCTGATGAGTTCTCTTACTCTGGCGAATGGAGCAGTCCTTCCCGGTGGTGGTTTGTAAATCAGTAGCTGGCCATTCGATTCTTGGCTTTCTGAAAACAAATTGGCTTTTTGTTTCTAAATTGGAGGATGGAAGCAATTGGGACTTGATACATATTTAACTTTCTCCCACATGGCTTTGTCTGAAATGAAACCTTATATGCGTGTACACCAAAGGCTTTCCTCTAAACCACATTTCGGTCTTTTTTAAATGCTAGAAGTTTATGGTTTAGAATGAAACACCTACTCTTTAGGTGGAGTGGGAGGCTGGCTTTTACTCTGTGCCGTTTACGTTTCAAAGAGCCCCTGCCAGGGCAGCCACTGGACCTCTGCTGCTTTGTGTCCAGTGATTTATGCAGTTCCCCTTCCCAAAACCCATCATCTGCCGAGGGCTCAGCCCAGCGTTACCCGAGGATCGGGAGCTGGGGTGTGTGTCTGTCTGCACATGGGCTGGGCAGGAGGAAAGTCTGCTGGTTTGAACTGAGCCGTAACTCACTCTCAGGATGTAAATTGTAAATCAGCGTTATTTTTCCTCCTGTGACCATATAAATGCGCATATTGAAACTACCTGCTTGAGAGACATACTTCTTTATATGCCCATATGAACCTGGCAAGCTATGGAATGTAAAGAAGTATGTATTTCAGGTGGGAATCCTTCTCAGAGGAGCAAATGTGTGACCCCGGGCAAGGCGGGGGATAAAGACAGACAGATTATTTTATATTATTATTTTTTTTTTAACTGCCTGACCCGGCAGACTGACTGGGGAGTCAATTGATGATCTTGTTCCAGCGCGTGTATTGTTCTGTCACTTTGCCTGTGTCAGCAGGTGGAAATGCTCATCAGGACATTAAATATTCAATATGCTGACTGCGGCATGGGCTTTGAAAGGCGATGCCAGAGGAAAGCTGGCTGTCCGCTCCTGGGTTTTCACAGGGATGCAGGCCAATCGCTCCCTTTTCCCGCTTCCCCATCCACCCTTTTYACCCCAAAAACAAGGCTGGGTAGCAAACAAAGCTGGCTGATCTTTAAACCTAGGAACAACAAAAGGAGATGGAGGGTGGGGGGAGAAGAAGAGAGAGAGGAAAAGGAGACAACAGTTGTGACTAGGGTGTGTGGTGTTTTCGCTTTAAATTAGCGTGCAAATTCCGCTTTTTGGATCTTTCTCACATTAAAACTTTTTGTGCTTAAAACTGGTGAGAAGGAGATCTTCCTTGTCAGTGTGGTGAGCCATCAGCGGATCACAGCTAAAGCCAGAGGAGTGCCCTGAATATAGGGCTCCTAAGAAAATGAGATCCTTTAATTCTGGAAGCCTTTTCCTTTGGAACATTTTCCAATGTAAAATAGTTGGCGATTTTCCAGGATAATAATGTRGCAAGATAAAAGAAATTTGGTTTGAAGTCATGTTTAATGTTCTGCCTAGGCAAGAGTCACCTGCAAGGGTTTAAATCTTTCAGCCCCAAATTTCCTCATGTTTCYGCGAAGTTGCAATGATGTGCAAAGCTGAACTCCTCAAAAGCTGCTCCCTAATTTCCCAAACTCCAGTTTCCATCTCCGTGGGGCCGCTGAGGGCAGCACTTTGCTTTTGAGTGATTTCCCTGCAATCTCAACCCCATCTTCGCCTTCTCACGGGCTCCTCAGGCACCCTTTGGAAGCTGTGGTGCCAGGACATGTCATGCAGCATCCTTCCCATGGCAGCATCCTCCCCCAGGCATGGGGAACAGGCGAGGCTCTGAGTTTGGATTTTGGGGAGTCTTTATCCATCTCTTCACGGTGAGGGCCGTCATCACCTGTTCCAGGTACGCCAAGGGGGGCTGAGCTGTGAGCAGGTGCTCATGAGTAGTGGGTGAGAAAAGGCAGGTTGGGCTGTTGGGGAGATTTCCTACCTGTAGGGTTTGTGGGGTTTATCGAGGCGCTTTTTGTTGTTGTTGTTGTTGTTTAAATTCAATACCAYGGCTGACGGAGGCGTGGGCAGTGCTGAGCCCCTTCCCAGCAGAGGAGGAGCYTTTGCTTTTTTTGCCAGGTGGCTTTGGGAGGCTGGGTTTGCGCTGGAGGATGGGTGGTGTGCACATTATCCTCTTGGCTTTTCCAGACGCTCTGGTTGTGCTGGGCCCTGGAAAGCCAGGGTGTTCCTGGCTGGCTGCGGCGCAGTCCCTCAGGACGTGGCTGCAGGGATGCAGCAACCCCTGGGCTCAGCCCCACAGCAGCCACCCTGCCTGGGCACAATCCTTGGCCCCATGACCCCACAAGGATCAGTCCTGTGGGTGCCCAGCCCCATTTYGGGGTCAGACTTAAATATGGAACTGGTGGATGCTGGGAAACCCAGCTGGACCCAGGCAGGAAGGCACTGGTTCCACGCAGGACTGCAGTTCCGCTCCTTTGTAAATCAGCAATGTTACCTTGAGCCTCTGGGTGAAAAATGAGGACAATTCTCACCATTCTGAATGTAACATAGCGTTMTATCTAATATATAATTTATATACAAAATTCCCCTCCTTTCCTTGCTGACCCTTTGTCCCACTCCTTGTCATTTCTTTTCCTTCCTTTTTTCCTTTTCTTTTTCTTTCCCCCCCCCCTTTTTAATTTTCATTTTTTCCCTTTTTTTTAAAATTTTCTTTTTTCTACCTTCTCTCTCTGTTTTCTTCCCTCCCTCTCTGTTTTCTTCCCCTTCTCAGCACAGGTTATACTAAAAACCCCGTGCCACTGCATGTTGCTCTTGCAAAGGTGTTCACGGTTTGATTTACAGCAGATACCTGCATTTGTAATGCAATTTTTATCTCCTTCCCCCCGCCTCTCTGAATTAATGCGCTTGTTAATCACATGGAATCGCTAACTTTAGGAAGTCGCTAAGTGCTCAGATTTATTTTTTATGTAAATATTTTCAAAGGTGTAATTCTGAGCGCTGTCTCGCAGCGTGGCAGCGGAGGTGGCAGGGGAGGCTTTGCCATGGACGGCGTCACCTGGGCTTGGATGATGTTAAAAATGCAGTGGGGTGGATGTGGCCCCCCCAAGAGCCATGGTAGCCTTGCTGTTGGCTCCAATGGAAGCAGGTGATGGCTGCAGGCCTTTGTMAACCGCTTTGCACCCTTCTTCTGCTCCATGGCCCATTTACACCTCTTTGAATTAAAACTGCGGCCGCTACATCGCACTGGGCCCGCTCTGTTTTACAGCTGAATTAAAGCCACTTCTCTTAAACTTTTTACAAACTGGTGAGCATCTCCTGGCCTTGAGTGCAGCGGTGGGTGTGATGGGAGGAGCGCCCGTGCTGGACCTGCAGCGCTGGGATGCTCAGGTGCACCCATCCATCCTTGCCAGCCGAGGACTGCGCAGCGCCAGGCGCAGGAACAGGAGCTCTGAGAATTGTAAAAGCCATAAATCCAGTGGACCAAATTAGTTAAATTTTTCTATTCTATGCCTCACAAAATCCAGCCGTTCTGGAGATGGATTCCCCGCATGTAAGYGGAACTACCGGCAGGTATAAGATGGATATTTCACACGTGCACACGAGAGCACAGGGACAAATTTGTGCCATGCTGGTTTTCCCTGGCGGGTTTTTCCTTTTTCTGTACTTTTGCCTGTTTGTTGCATTGATGATCCATTATTACAGTTGTTGCTATTACTTAATGTTGGAAGACAGGTGGTCCCATAAATTCTAGCACCCTCTATTTTTTTTTTTCTTTTAAAGGGGGGGCATGTTTGCAATTCAAGTTTAATAGTGCATTCATCAAGAGCAATAAAGCATTTTATTGCACAAGTATTTCAAGGGATGTGCTGGCCCTGGTAAAAGCATTAGTAAAGGGGTGCATCAGCAATCTCATTTAAAACTGTCGACCCAACGTGAAAAATGTTGCGTTGAAGAATAAACTGCTATTAAGCATGATTAGATTGACCTGCAGGACAGATATTTTAGCTGCAGCAGCACAAGTCGATCAAAGTGAGCATCGCTTAGATTGCAAATTTTTTTTTTTTTAATGCCCTAAATTAAAAATGAAAGAGCCTCAGAATATTTAGGACCGGAGTGTGACTTTGGGGGTGAGATTTGTGCATTCGATTYGAAAGCGGTTTGGGAAAGTGGGGAAAGGGGGAAAAGGTATTAATTGCTGCCCCTTTAGCATACATTGAAAATATGTTACTCAGATCAACCAATCAAAAAAGAAATTGTGCTGACTCAGCACTCGGGCTAGTCTGCACGTCCGATTGCAGAAGAGATCAGCACTGCACTGCAGTATCTTTCCCTGCCTTTGACACCAGCCTAGCTGGGCAGGGCTTCCCTTGTGTTTCCCAGGACTGGTTTAGGCCAAGAACAAGAGAAGGCCCTGAAGAGAGGAGGAGAGAGTCAAGGTTGCACGAGCCTCGAGCTGCTAACAATCCTTTTTAGTCAGTAAGAAAGAGCTTCCATGCTCGGTTTGCCCTGCCAGATGCAAGCGGCATGAATTGCTYGGGAATATATCTATTTTTAAAGACTTTCACCACATCTTGCACTTAGCAGTGACTGTGGGCGAGGGGGTGGTGTGTTCCTAGCAAGAGAAATATCCTGGCTCCCCGGCTCGGATCCCTCCCCGGAAAGCCCAGGGCTGATTTCAGTGCTGCACTGGCRGGTGCCTCCCAGAGAAGACGCTGGGTTAAATGTTCGCCGCCTGATGCTGRAGTTGCTCTTGACCTCAGCCAAGCGGGCAGCGATGCTGAGAGCTGCCTTCCCCCTGGGATGCAGGGGGGTCAGGCTGAGAGCAGCCCAGCGCTGCGAGGATGGGAGCCAAGACAGAACAGGGACTCCACTGCTGGCTCGTGGGGGTTGCAGACRAGTTGTGCGGCTCGCCTGCCTCAGTTTCCCTCTGARGCAGAGTARATTCTTGCCGGGGAGTTGTTGAAGCTGTGTTTGCGCTGTGAGGCTGAAGGTGGAGGTGGCCAAGGCGMGTGGAGGCAACGACGTGAGGCCAAGATTGTTCTGGTTTGGTTGGCATTGGCTTGCACAGTTCTGCCCTTGTGTGTATTTGGGGAGATGGCACAGCCTGCCTGGACTGTGCCCTCGTGCTGCCCTCATCTGCATTCCCCACACCTTTGGACAGGTGCAAGGTGTGAGGTGTGGAGGTTGGGCTCACCCATGAGCCCATGGAGCTGGGGATGCCTGGGGGTATCCCAGCAGGATGGGCTAAGCCAGGCTTAAGCAGCTGCACGTGCCCAGCCCTGAGCACCTTGGTGGGCACCCGCAGGTGGAGCAGTGTCCCTGTGGGCTCCTGTCTCGCTGCAGCACCCTGTGATGCTGTTGAGGTGTTTTTGCTGGCACTGTGTAAGCAGCACCAGCGAGCATCCCTGGGTTAGTCTGTATTTTTCCAGAGCAGTCTGTACGGAGGAGCAGYGCTGGTGGATGACCCCCTTGTGTGCAAGGGGAAGGCTTTCAGACACAGATATGTCTTSACTCAAACAGGATTTGATAGTCAAAGGTTTTAGCAGTTGGAACAGTTGCTGGTGGTGCTCAGGAGGCTCAAGGGAAGCAGGTGACTGACATCTCCAGCAGATGCAGGGTTTTCCTTTTTTTTTCCTTTTCTTTTTTTTTTTTTTCCTGAAGCACAGAGCCTGTAAATGCCTCACCATGCCCAGATATGGCCTGTGCTGGGACGTGTACCGCTATCTAAAAAAGCCCTGGGCAGACTGATGAGCCTGGGGGAACTGGGGAACAACTGCTATAAATAGTGCTCATTCTCAGCTGCCCTTCTGGGGGGGCAGGATTAGGTGGCATCTGGGCAGCCAGGAGGCGTGGGACTCGTGACCACCAACCRCAGAAGTCACCCGGCAGCTGTAAGGACAGGAGCCATCCCTGCGAAGACCTTACATAGGCAAGTCAACCCTGGCATTTGGGGAGTTGGATAAAGCCACAGGAGCAGGAATCCAGTGACCTAAGAGCAATCGAGAATAAAGTTCAGCGCAACGGCCGGGACAGCRCTTCCAATCTGAGCTGTGACCTGGCATTGCAGACAGGACTTGGCTTTTGGCTTTTCAAACTGTTTGGTGCAAGCCAAGGAAGGTGTCAGCAGGGAGATGGTGACACGGGAGGCAAAGTGTCACCAGGAGCTGCTGAGATGAAAAGATTGGTGTTCCCTTCTGGGAGGCTGCGGGTTAATTTGCTCATTAATTTCCTGGCAGTGAGACTATTGGAAGCTCTGATTTAATATTTGTGTTTACTTCGGGTAAACAAATTAACAAAAACACCCCAAGTCTTAATAATTTAAGACACCAATTTGATTGAAGCTAGCAGAAAGTAATGAATCTCGTGCTGTCATTTCACTCCCAACCTGACAGGAGGTGGGCAGTGCCTGGAGCTCGTGGCCGTGGGGTTGTAGGGTAACTGGTCCCTAAAAGTGAGGGGTGCTTGTAGCTATAAGAGAGGAAAGTGAAACAGCTTCTGAAAGAGCAGAGGAAAAGGACTGTGATGTGCTTGAAGCTCAGCCTTGAGTATTTGAAGGGAAAAGATGGAGCARGGAGTGGGGAAGGTTTGGCCAGACAGAGGAGGTGGCTGTGCAGGTGATGCCTTCAGGATGTCCTGAAATGTGTGCAGTGGGAGACTGGGGATGAAATTGTGGAGCAACACTGCAGCTTGTCCCTGAGCAGGTTTATTGTGRGCTAGGCACTGGAATGTGCAGGCAGGGTGAGGTGGGTGGGTATTCATGTCCAGGCTTTGCCCCTTCTGTCCCTCACGGTTCAGGGCTGTGCTGCACCACTTTGCCTTCTTTAAATTAAGCCAGCTTTGTCCTAAAGCCTTGCCTTTGAGACAATAAGATGCACCCGCTAAAATCTATTGTGCCATTTTTGCAAAGCCCAGCAAAAGTCGCCCGTGCACCGTCCCCTCCCTGTCCTCCACGCTCATTTGGCCTATTTGAAACTGAATTTATTCCTGGGAAGGTCCCCATCAATTTGCCTTGCTCTTTTGTTGACAAGTTTATTAAAAACCTGGGCAACTACATATTAAACTTTTATCAGTGTCGAGGAAGAATACGTCCTTTGAGCAGCCACAAAAGTTATGGATTGGGGCTTAATGTTTCTTGTTCCACCATTTGGCTGAGTCAGCGTAACAAATAAAAGCTGCCACTTCTTTTTTTTTCCCCTTTCTTGAGAGACAGTTCCCTTAACAGTGTAAGTAACTGTGTCCAGGAATGCAAAAAAGGTTTCAGATCTGCGTGAACATGAGGGGTTTTGTTTCTCTTTGTGCCCCTTTAATAATATGAATAACTAATTTAAAATAAGAAAATAAGAACCCTGGAGAAAGTTATTGCTGCTTAGCTCTGAACCAACAGTTTTGGTAAAATAACTGTTACTTTCTAGTGTTTATATTAAAAAAAATTGCTGCAAATTACTAATTATTGTAGKGCAAGTGATGTGTTTTCATCCAGTGTGAGGGCAGGAAGGGGYTGGAGCGTTGTTKGGTTGGGGATGTCCCTTGGTGCCGCTGCAATAGGGGATCTTCACTCTTTTTCTTTAGTCATRAGATGAAACAAAGAGGAGGGCAATATGTTGCACCAAAGATGTTAAAAATAAAGCGTTAGAATTGCATAACCTAGTTCCCGTTTTTYCCATGCAGCTGAGTTTTTAGGAGTTGAAAGAAGCCTGAGAAATAATTGGTGGGAAGGAGTTTGATAGAACAACAGTCAGGCAGGGGGAGAAAAGTGAGCATTGGTGGGACCAAGCCACAATTCTTGAACTCTGCYGGGCAAATAAATAAATAGCACAGCATCTTTCTCTGCCTGTCACCGTGTCCAAGGATTTTTTTTTAGCTCTTAARCAGGTTTGCTGGCATAATTTGTCAAGTCCAACAGGGAGGTTTCCGTGTGACAGCCGATTGTTTTTCACCAGGCACAGTGGTGCACCAGAGCCGTCCTGCTGGCTCGGAGCAGCTCCATAATTAGGCAAGAGTTAACATTTCTGTGTGAGGGGGCTCCTGCCTCCTGCCCAGGGCATGGCACAGCCCTCCAGGGCCCATCCTGCKCCGTGCCCGCGGCCGGCGGGGAGCGCTCCGGACAAATCCCTCTGCCTCCAGGAGTTTATCTGCATCACCATTTGCTCCAATTATAACTAATTGGGCACATATTGCATTTTCATAGAATCTAATTTTCTATTGATTTTAACGGGGCTGCCGGTGTTTTGTACTATTAAGTGGTATCTTGTATCAGTTGCAGTTTAAAAACGCTGAGTGCACTCCCCTGGATGGGATTATGCAGTCAGCACATGTTTTAAAACCTGTTTAATTGTTGGGTCCATAAAATGCACAAACTGTATTAGGGAACGGCTTTGTTCTCTTTTGGGAGTGTGAGTAGCAAAACAAAAAAATCCAACTCCACAACTATTTCCACAGCCGGTTTCAGGAGGTGCAGCTCCCAGAGACCTGCTCAGAGTCTTGTGCTTCTGGAAAAAGGCTTTGGAGGGACCATCTTGATCCCACATGGAGCCAGCTCCCTCCAGGTAATGATGCTCTGCATTGAGCAGGCCTGTAATTATTACAGGAGGCCTAGGACTGAAATTTGGGTTAAGACAGAGATGAGGTCACTTTGGATGCTCTGTAWAACCAAGGAATAAGGTGATAACTGYAGGGTTTGGGACTTTATTCMCTGTCATAGATAYTGCTGTGCACCCTGGCAATACACCCAAATAAAACCAGACTATCAAATCAGCCATTTCATTTCAGCAAGCACTCCTTGAAGCAGGGTGAAAGCAACAGCCCTCTGGTCAGCACCATTTAAAGAAGAGAAGATCTAAAGGAGGGATTTAGAGGAGGAAGGGAGAGGCGGCCTGGCAAAGAGCATTCCCAGCAATGCACAGGGATCTCTGGCTCAGGGATACTGGATAACAGCAATRGTGGTGCAGAAGGCAGATTAAAGGAGATGGAAATTATGTTTTGGGGCAACTGAGGTACCCCAGGGTGCTGGTGAGTTCGCTGTCAAGTTGCYGCCTTCGCTGCTCATTAGCAAGAATCACATTGTGTTTGTTGGGGACAGGTGAGTTCATGAGGGTGTATAAATTAAATAGACACTTTATTAAGTTCAGGTAATAGTTTTGGTTTGAAAGACTGAGTGGCTACTGCAATGTCAGCAACTGCTTTAGTGCACAAAGGAACTGAATGCTTTTTAATTAAGTCAAATAAAATCCAAGCAGGAGGCTCTTGAGCCTTGTCTGGAGTCTACTTTTTGGGTTGAACATCTTTAATTTTAGAAATGTTAATAAAACACGGTCTACTCTTTCCCTGTAATAATATAAGTTCAATTAATATTTGATGTCTGYAAGGAGAAGGATAAAAGCAGTGAGCTTGTATTTTCTGGTTTACAAATGGCACATTGGGCAGAATCCTGAGACTGTGACATTGATTTAAACATCCTCACAAAGACACCATGCAATAAAGTTGAATCATCTGCAGTATAAGTATGGCTGTTTGGGGGAAAAAATAGCAATGTGAGAGAGTAGACATTTTCCTGAATTATCAAAAGCCACTTCATTTTGAGGAAATTTCCTCCAATTTAGTAATGTTTGGATGGAAATCAAATAACACATTAGCTTTGGGAAAGGGGAAAAAAAAAACCTTCCAAAGCTAATTACAAAGGGAATGTGCACTTCATTAAGATAAAGCTGTAGGAAATCAATGTTCTGTATTGTTGTTTTTTCCTTTTGATTGGATTTTAGAATGATAAAGTGTTCATGCATTTGATCTAAAAATGATTTGTTTATTCAGATGAAGAGCAACAGTACTTTGTCTCATTTGGCCTTTTAGCTTATAATGATAATGGCTTGGAGGGCTGCTCATTTCTCAAAAGTGTATTGGACTGGAATAGGCAGGAGATTTCTGGACTCAGAAGGATGGGCCCCATGCAAGGGTTTGTTGTAGGCTAATTCTATTGCATGTTGAATCTTCTGCTTCATTAGGAATATCGACAAATGCTGATAAATTCTTTGGCTTTTCTGTACTGTCTATAGCATGTCTTTATTAGAATATTGAGGCTGAAGTGGAAAGACCTGCAATAAAGGAGATTCTYSTGTTGGGTGCTGCYGACCCTGCTTGCCACAGCACTGRGGGCTTKTGCCCATTTTCCTGGATATAATCATGGGCAGCACAGCCAGCTGCCAGGCACAGGCACCAGGCAAGGGTCACCAGGGAGGGAAAAGCCAGGCATGTGTTTGCTTTGCTATTTTGGCTTTGATTCACCTCYAGCCCCTGGCTCCCTCTCAGCGTGCCCATGGCTCTCCAGTGCCATCCCACAGCYCAGGATGGCAGGGGCTGGAGCAGAGCCATGTGCAGGGAGGCACCAGCACCTGCTCCTCCCACACCTTTCCAATGCAAGACCCAATTTCATGGGGAGATGATTAGACCTGGCTTAGCTGTGGACACAAACCTGGCCATGCTGGTGTTGGGTGTTGAGGTTTTGGTCCTGGTTTGGGGTGCTGCTGCAGGCTGCACTTGAACATTGGCACAGGCAGGAAGGGAGACAGCACCAATCCCTGCCTGGCTGTTGGGACTGGCAAACTCTGCTGCCAGATGCTGCCTGTTGAACCTGGCAGCACTCAGCAGGCAGAGGTGAACCCTGTCCCTCCTGTTTCATCATGGAGGGGGCCCACAGGCACTTGGAAATGAGCACTGCTTCACTGGAGAGAGCAGGGGCTCCAGCACAGCTCAGACCTCTGAGCACATCTATAATCCAGCTTGTCAGGGTGGCTTGTACAGCCCCAGAGCCCAGGCTGGCAGTGCCTGGGCTGGCAGAGACCTGGGCCCTCCCTGCTGGGAGGCTCTGAGTCCCTGTGGGTTGCAGCCCTCTCCAGCTTTATAACGTGGGCTGCTCTTTCTCAGCTGCTGGGAAAGCCTCACCACCAGAGAGACATCATTAGTTTTGATTAATGGCATCCAGAAGAGAAAACCTAATTTTCTAAAAAGGAAAACCCTACCCATAACTCACGGCAGAGAATTTAAACAAAATGTTATAGAACATCCACGCCGACTCACATTGATTTCAAATATGTTCTGAGGCACTCCCCAAAGCAAAGCAGGGGGGAGTGCTCTGGTCCCCAGCAGAAGGTGCTCAGTGTAACCCCACATCTCTCTCCCACAGTGCTGCTTTCAAAGGGCTGRCCCCAAATCGACAGGGCTGGGACAATGCACACATCCCTGGGGAGCAGGCTGTGTTTGAGGTGGTGATGCTCAGGCAGTTTGATGCACTCTATCCCAAAATCCATTTGCCCATCAGGTTTTAGCTCTGTACAGGCACTTCCACCTGTACCAAATCACCAGTAAATAATTACTTTCCTTTGCCTCCTGTAAGTTACCAAAGGATGAATTTAATACTTCCAGGTCTTCACTGTCTRAGTTTCCATTTAGTTCCTTGGCTTGATTATCTCTTGAAAGGGTACCTGGAGATAACTTGATTAAATTAATTGTAGAGCTCTTTTTGAAAAACTATTCTCTCAGCCTTTCTCTCTCCATCTCCCTCTCCATTTATTTATAGGCAGCTGAGAGTAACGGGTTTGGGCAGTGAAGTGATCTGCAGTGCTTACCGTGACAATGCGAAGCCTGTAATTCTCCAGGAGATAAAATGCTGGCCCACTTGCAATATTTCTGCGTGCAGAGGTTCCAGGCACAGGTGCTTTTCCCTGGTATCATCTTGCAGCAATGGTGGGCTGCGAGGGAGAAGGGGGAAAAGTCACCTTTGCCTTATGACGCATATAAATTCTTTAAATAGGTTATGCACATGGCAATGTGCAATATCTGCGCGTGGCTCCGGGTTAAGGAGGAAAGGCCTGACTTTATTGGCTCCCACTGAGAAATGGTCGGGGCTGCTGTGATTTTTAAATTTGATTTACTGGGTTATTTTTAGCAGGGGGGGTGTTCGTGCTGCAGGGCTCTCCAGGAGAAATCAACACCCCAGTGCTGAGATGTGAACCATCACAGGGGTGGCTTGGGCAGCAGTGGTGTGGCAGGGACTTGCTTTCCCCATTTGGGGGCAAAATACCAGATTATGAGATGGCAAGAAAGAAAAACTTTCTTTTTCCCGCCCTTTTCTTTCATTCCTCCCTTTTGTTTCCTCTCCACCACTTTCCTGCTGGTTTCTGGTGATGGCAAATACAACCATTGCTTGAGCAGGTCTTAAACCTCCTGAAAATGCTGATTTTAATGCCAGATGAGAAAACACAGGAGGCTTCACAGTAGGGAAGCAAAGTTTGCTAACCTCTAAAAAAAGATTTCAGGTGTTCCAGCCTTTCCCCTCCCATTTTTCAAGGAGAGCCCTGAGGGGAGAAGAGTTCTGCAGCCTGAGTTCCTTGGCTGTGGGCAGGGCTGCTTGTGGCAGACGACATCTCTGCTGCTGCGTGCTGGGTGTCACTTCAGACACCAAAACACAGGGCATGGAGGAGGAGGGCACACCGTAAAACRCTGAAAGGAAAGGAGGCAGGGGGTGATAATTAAAGCATCTGGAYGAAAACAATAGCCCTTTTACTTATGTCACGCTGTAATAGCARCGTGGCTCTCAAAAGAGACAGAGCCAAATATCAAGTTTAAAAACGCTTCAGGCTGATGGTTACTGCTGCAGACTATTCCTCTGCTGTTCAACCTGCCTCTTTAATTCAGACCCGCTCTTCAGCCGKAGCCTCTAAGAAGCTTAAATAAATCCTGACTGCCTGAAAGTGAAGCCATTTGAACCAGTGCGGCATCAGGCAGCAAGTTCAGAAGAGGTCCGGGCAGCYGGGAAAGAAAAGACCCCGAGGAATTCTCTTCTCCGCTGCCACAGCCCATGAGGCCAAATGCTTTGCTAAAGCTGGTAAAATGGAACCAAATCAACTGTTCAATGGATTTGGTCCCCTTCAACCAGCTGTAGCTGTGCATTGATCTCTCAGACGCACCTCGGAGGATGGAACACTTGAACCCGACCGGGGCGGCTCAGGTAGAAGACAAATGGCCACTTGAACACTGCTGATAAGGAAATGATGATGATTGGCATCTGCAGATCTATCACCCGGGCTCTAAACTGGTGGGCTGAGCCTGAGTCATTATGTGGTTGCCAGTCAATTCTGCCTAAGGGAGGCCACTCAAGATTGATAATCCCYATCGCCCTCCTCCATTGATCTCAGCTGCAACCCGGTGTGTTCCCCCTGCAAAAGCTGTGTGTTTCCGTGTGTGTTTGCTCGTGCCCACCCAGGAGCCCCGTGCCCCAGTGTTCCATCTGCTGCGAGGAAGAATAAAGGTTTTGATCCGAAGTTCCCCTCCTTGTATTTTGTACCACGCGCCGAGATGCTCCTTGAGCAGAGCATTTCCTTCAGAAAYGAGCTGTTACAGGGCTACCAGAGCTGGGAATACCAACTGCTTCCTCACTGCCCAAAACTGCAAATATCCACGGTCTGCACTAGCTCACAATGCTATTTTGTTAATGAGATAAAAGCCGCGCTCCTAAAAAACGAGTTCCCCGTTTGACTTCGTCGACCTAAAAGACTTGTAAAGCCTCTGCCCCGGTCTGGTCCTTATAGGCACTAATGTTATGCTAATGGAGTTAAAGAAAATCGCTCCCTTTCCCGTGTAATAATGATTGGTGGGAAAGTAAGCTGGGCGTCATCCTTTCCTAGCAATCGTAAATCTATAGGACTCTCACGAGCTATGAATATTGCAGCTTTAATGAGCCATTTGGATGCAAAAGTCTGATGGGAGATTATTCATGTCTTTACTTCTTAACAACACCTGGCCTAAGTTAACCCCTGGCATGAGGGTGTGCAGAGATTTGTCTCTTTTCACACGCTAGAAATTAGGTTTACTTCATTTCACATCCGTGGTCCTTTAGGTACCATTTAAGTGTTCTTACCAGGGCCAAGAGTATTCGTGTGCTTCGAGGTAAGGAGTCGTTTGATGGATCTGAGGCTTAACATGCATCTAATATTTATATCACTGGGTATTTAAAAGGCAGAGACATGAGGAGCAGYGTTACTGCAGGACTGCCTTTCATCAGCTAAAAGGAAAATAGTGCTTACTCGATCCTGCTGGCTCATTTTTCTGTACTTTAACAGTGCCTAAACATCCATGTCGATATCCCACTGAAGTCTACAGTGGTTTTTTTCCCCATACACTTCAGTCAGATCAGGCACATTTTCCTTCTTGCCACCAACTGATTTCTTAGGAACACGTAAAAAAATTACAGGTTCTATTTTTAAATTTATTTATCTTCACAACTGCAGCATCTTTCTAAGCACCCAACGATGCACCCAAAAGGGCTTTGGCCTGGCCTGATAGAAGACTTGAGTGAATGCAAAGTGTATTTGTTGGCGTTTTTGCCTGCAAACAGGAAAAGGAGCATCTCCAACAAATCCCTGTATAGCATGGAGCAAAAGGGAAGGGAAATCCTCAGCACAAGTCCCTGATTGCTGGCAGTCTGGGCTGTGAGTGATGTTGGGACTCTAGAGGAAAAGGCTGAGTGGGAACAGATGCTTCCAGCAGGTTGTGGCCTGGGTTTCCAAAATACCATGCTCCTCCCGCCTGCTCCCACAATCTGGGTTGTTTTCTCTTGCTCCCCAGGGCTGCATCCAATGTAAACAACACCATTATTAACATTCTTCCTTGGTAATGATAATTAAGTTACTAAAAAATGTCAAATGGGGARGCTGGAGGCATTGCAACTTGAACAAAACCAGGGAACGTAAATGTAAAAAATTTCCTTAAAGTTTGGTACCCYCAAAGCCACCTTGAATAGCAGGGAAGCTTCCAGTCCTCTGGAAGCAAGAGAAGGTATTAATACACAGAGATCCCAAAAATTGGGCCCTGCACTTAAATGCCAAAATGTGGATCCCACCTTCAGGCACCCCTGCTTGAAGCTTTCTGGCTGTGTTTTTATTGCCAAATTATATCTTTATGGAATATCAGTTTACTTAGCATGGAACTTCTATAACAATACAATGAGGCCCAAGAAGAAGGCAGCAGGTAGACTTCAGGGCAGCTCTSTAGGGACTGAKAATGTGTAGGAACAAATGTAAGGTATGGGGCAAAACATTGTAAATATCCTTCCCAACAATTTGTGTTTCAGCCCTGCTGACTCCCAAACCCTTCCTGAGGCACCAGCACGGTTTGGAGCTCAGGGTTTGGAGTCAGGAGCTGCCCAGATCCTGAACCTGCCCATGGTCTGAAATGTTATCTGCTTCAGCCAATTTCCCATAAAGCACAGCTCTGAGTGGAAGCCTTGAAAGTCTTGGAAATCCCAGGATCAGGTCCTGGCTAAGTCATTAGAAACCTTYAGCCAACCATCCTTAACTACATCAAATCGAATTGTTTCCCATATCCTCTAAGAGGCTGCTCTGGTGGCTCACCAGACACTGCTGGTTTCCTGGAAACCCTATTAGCTCCTCAAACAAGGGAATCCTGAGGACTCAGTCCTGCAAACCTTTTGTGCAAATATTAAATAACAGCGAATAATTAGCAAGAATAATCCTTTTTGCCTGACCCTCCTCTGTAATAAAGGCCTTTGTCGGTGAATGCAAACGCTATTTTGAGGAGCAATTCATAATCTAGAGCTGCTGAGCACATCAGCCTAAATACACTAATAATCTAATATCCATATTTGTACAGGACTTAAGACAGACAAAAACAGGCACGTGCTCTGTCCCAAAGACCTGAGAGCATTCACCAGCCAAGCACAGGAAAAGGAGGTGGCAAAAGAGGAGGCAAAAAAGGGACCCACTTCTGCCTTTGACACATCCTCAAGTGTCTCAGGTGGTGTGATCTGATCTGCTGGATTCTGTCCATGGAGTTGTATTTTTTTCTGTGCATCCTTTCCCTTCACTTGTTTTTCTTTTATTTATTTGTTTTTTTCTGAGAGGGGAGAAAAGAAAGGGCAATCAAGCCAACAGGCAGGTAATTGTTCTGTGCTGACAGTTTGTCAAGTGATGGAAGCACAATTTTAGTCAAGAGATCTGCGTTACAGCACCGAGTGAGCAGAAGTCTCTTCTTTTCCTCCCAGATGGCATTGACATTTAGCCTGAAGGGGCTATCAGGATACAAAGCTAAAGATGGTTAAAGACATTAAAAACTGTACAATGTGAGCACCATCTACACCAGGACCATCATCTAGGAGGGAGATTCATCCTGACACATCAGGCAGAAGTCAGATCTACTATCGGTGTTACATAAAGCTGTTGAGCCAAAGGTATTTTTGAGATAGACAAAAAATATATATTCCTGCTACTAACCAYGTCTTTTCCAGTAGGTCTTTATTGGCTCTTGAATAGCTMTGACCAATAAATGYAATGATCTGCCTTCCCTTTTCTTTCTRGGTGAGCAATGCCTTCTGCAGGGTGTTWATCACTGTGGGCAATGAGTGGTTTGAGCCACTCCTGKCTAACTCCACTTCCCAGCAAGACACTGAATGCATTCTCTTCATCACACTGTTTCCCAGATCCTGCCTGGGCTTTTGTTAATGATAAATATTGCACTCAGGATAAGAGTACAAATCTTGCCATAGGATGGAGGGAATTTGAATTCTGCATTCCTTGGATTTGGTGTTGTGTAAAGTTGCTTAATTAACTTGCACAGAGAATGGGCTTAATAAYATTGCATTTTTTTAAATAAGCAAGCAGTGCAGCTGGAGGGATAGAGAACCACAAAGAGAGGAGTTCACCTGCAGGAAAATATCCTCCACTTCCCCCAAAAGCGATAACATTGTCAATACATTGACACARCCCCTAATTAAAAATGACTGCCATAATCACGCCTATCATCGCCGTAGGACATYAGCTTGGATTAAACACAAACACAAACGTGCAGCACGTGTTTTCCARAGGAAGAAAGGCTTGGATGATGGGATCTCCTGCACACCCAAGCAGGAGCAGAGGAAGGAACCCACAGCTCCCACACACGGGCTGCTCCTTCTCCAGCCTCCCCTCTGAGCTGCACCACGGTGACTGCCTGCCCAGCCTGAGCTGCTGGCAGCCAGCACATGAACCACGTCCACGTGCCCCTTTTTTGGCTGAGGTTGGAGCAGACGTCCTTCCCTTTGTGCCYGACGTGGCCAGACAGCAGGCACAGCAGCCTGGCAGCTCCCTGCATTGCCTCAGCTCCTGCAGCACCGCTGAGCTGTAGTAGCACCCAGCCCAGGGTGTGCATTCATCCTCCTCTTCCTCACCAGGGATAAAATCCCTCATTTTGGGGTATCCAGCGAGCAGAGGGACAACAGARAGTAGCTTGTTGATGCTCCATGTGAATTTTATTAGAAAATTGGCCTGCCTGGATTGGGTATGGATTTAATGGTTGGACTTGGTGATCTTAAGGGTCTTTTCCAACCTGAATGATTCCCTGTTTTAATGTTCAACTGCTCTGGCCTTATGCTTGTGATACTGATGTGTACCCAGGGATCTCAGCTGGCTCTAAGCACTTGTCTTTTATTCTACAACACCAAAAATAAACACTGAGATGCTTCATGTAGCCCTGGGGCTGAAAGGTGGGATTGCACCACAGAGCTGAGGAGAAGCAGCATCTGCTACAGGGGGGCTACAAGGAGGAGTAACCGAGTGATAGGGCAGAGCATGGCCAGTCTTCCTCTTGAAGAAACTCAACACCAAGGGTTTCTTTTCCAATCCCCTGTGGGATAGTTACTTCACATCTCTTAGCCATCTCTTAGCATCTCTGATAAAATCTGCCTCCAGCTTTTACTGCCCTCCCATCCTATAAATCATTTTGTGCAATGCCTGACAGATGATTTCTGCTTCCTCCTGCATAGAGGGACAGGAGTGAGGAAAGAGTGAGAGAAGGAGAGATTTGAAACTGTTTCCCAAATATTCCAGTGTCCAGCCCTGAGCTGGTACCCTGCCAGGAGTAAGAGGTGGGCCTGTGCAGCACTCACTCAGGAACAAATAATRAATGATCCTGCAGCCTCTACTCAGCACAGGGAAAGGAATTAATTTCTATCCCCCTTTTGTGGATCACCTGGAAAGTACAGGCATAATCCATCTTTCCATGGTGAGGATTGTGGCCCTGTRAGCCAAAAAAAGCCTGTGAAGGACAAAACCTGGGATAACCCTTTGAGATGGGACATTCGTTGGTCATAGAAAGAAGCAGGGAAAGAAAGGATGAAAAAAAAGAAAAAGAGAAAAAAACCCCACCAAATGACTTTAACTGGTGTAGCTTCATCTCCTGTGAGAGAAGCTGGAGCTAAGCCTGGTGTAACATCCTCACTTCATTTTGGGGATGAGCAATGCATTCCCAGCTGCCTTGGAAGCACTAAAAACTTCACAGTAATACCTTTTCATCATTGAAAAACTTCCATTGTGATCTCCAGCCTGCAGTGTCACACCGGACGATTTAATGTGGGGTGTGAGCAGATTTTCAAGCACAGACAGATTGATTCATGAGTGAATTAATCTGATGCATCTTTTAAATGGAAAACTGACATAATTTTCCATCAGAGACCTGCTAATAAAGCACATTTACTTGGTGAATCCATTTTTTCCTGTACTAAGTGCACTATATAAGGTATAAAAATACTAAATCAATAACCAAAGAGTATATAAAAATGAGACTGACAGACCAGAAACCATGGGTGAGCCACCCTCTCCTTGTCTCCTTGGGGGACTCTGTTTCTGCTGCTGAAAGCCACATTCCCACAGTCTTCCCAGGACTGCAAGGCTGCAAAACCCCAGGTGTCCTTGCAAGTCCCAGAGGGGACTGGGAGCATTGAGCCACCTGCTTCCAGGGGTCTGGTGGCATCAGTTCTCCTGCAACCCTCCCTATTTTTAGAAGCAGATAGTTTGAGGGGGTTGGGTTTTTCTTCTTTATTAGTTTTTTATTATAATTATTGTTGCAGGAGGAACTGGGTGGAAGAAACGCATTTAAAAGACAAAGGCATCTTCCAGTATATTTGTGCAGGGAGCCTGCACAAGGGAATGTGCACAAACTCTCCTTTTTTTGTTCTTCAGCTGGAGTGCAGCAGCGTTATTTCAAAGGAAATGCCTGCACAGCCTCCCCTCTGCAAACACTGCAGCCATCATTCGATCAGTGCAATTCTCCTGTGTGAGCTAATTTAACAAGCGGTTGCTTTGCAGGCTGTGGAGAATTGCCTCTTACCTAATAATTCTGCTAATTTGCTTAACTTTTCCAGATTGCAAATGGCCCTGCTCTGAGCAGGCAGCCTTCTAAATGAACCCCCAGACAAGTTCCTGACAAGAGCCAAAGGAAAGGTGGATGGCTCAGGAGGTTAAAGCTCACGGTCTTTTATTTTGACCTTTGGGCTAGCATTCAAATTTGCTTGTTGGGAAAACTGCATTCAGCAGGTATTTTCTTCAGGGATTTACGATACCCTTTTGCTTGTAATTATTCTCAGTTGATGTCTTCCATAAATTAAAGAGGCTTCTATTAGCAAGCTCCAGTCCTCTCAATTATCTTGCAAAAGTCTCCTTATTTGTGGCTGGGAGTTACCCTGCCAGGATTGCTGTCCCTGCAAAGCTCCTGGTCCAGGCAGAGAAATAAGGAATGTACACGGGTAATACAAATGTCTGAGCAATCCCAGAAAGAAATGAAAACTGCAGTAAAGGTAAATGTCAGACTATTTAAAGACAATGTTAACTATTGATTTTTTAAAGGAGACTACCTCTTCAAAGGATGGCAAGCATGACTTCAGATACAGRCGAAGCAACCTAGATGGATGGCAGAGAGAGGGAGGAGAGTGATCAGGGAAGACAGAGATTTTCCCAGAGAGCAAAATGAACCCTTGATGAAGCCTCTGGGATTAAAGAGGTGGCTTAGTTCTTTCACAGCATCCACCCTTCAACCCATTTAAGCACCATGCCTTTTCCAAGGAATGAAGGGCAAAGAAGCACTGATAAGCAATAAAGAGATAAGCAGCAAAGCACTCGTTTCACTGGTGTTTCCCMATGAAAAATGAACCCTCGAGCACACCCAGTGATTTGTTGTCTAAGTAGCAAAGCTCACCCAAGTTCCTGATTTTGCTTCCAGCAGAGATRCTCATTGCTCATTCTCACAGCCTGGAGCAGCTCGGACTCATTATCCAGCACTGGTGCTTCCCACACCTGCCTGTGTGCAGCTCATCCACAACCATATACATTTTATAGATGCATGTATATATTCTTGCCTTATGGCCCATGCTGTGAGATCCCTGCCAAAGCMTCCTGGAGCAGATTTTCCTTGCTGCGGGCGCCTGCATCCGCAGGGAATTGTTCCTTTCAAGCTGCAGTGCAGAGACAATGCTGTACATGGTGCTTTGGGAGAGCAGCACGATAAGGATGTAGTTGGGGGAGTTAAAGGTCTTCCAAGGCTGCTTTTTCAAAAAGAGTAACTTCTTATCGCAATGGGTGTTTTGGAACGGGAGGCAYGAAGGATCTAATCCAGTGAAGTGTAATGTCAGCGAGGGCAAATTAAGTTTGCATTTGGATACAAACTCTCTTTTAGAGGCAAATTTGGCTGTTGAAAGGAAAATCGTTGTACACATCTACACAGCAAAGGACATGGGTGACGCTGGGGGGCCACCCCTCACTTTGGCAGGCTTTGACAAGGGTACAGGAGAGGAACAGACCCTCCCAGTGCCCTCTGTTTCCCCTCTACGAGTCATTTGGATGCTTCAGCTTGAAGATCACCACAGGTCTTATAAACCCAGCTCCCCTTCTTTGGCAGCCAGCTCAAGGTGCAGAAAGCCCCAGTTCCTGGTAGCTCCTGACACAGCAGTGCAATGTGGAATTACTGCCTGGGGTAGCTTTTGGTTTCGATGCATTATTTCAATAAGGAGGTCTTCAGACAGTGCTAAATGACAGATAATACAATTTTTGAATGTGAGGTTCATCTGAGTTTTATTTTCTGATGTTTTGACTCATTGACTTGATGTCTCTCTATTATGCACACACCTCTGGTGATGTTGCTGGCAATGATTATGCATAGCATTGAGTTAGTGARTAAAACCACTCCAGGAACTGCATTACAGATCACAGTATTGTTTTCCCTATAATTGTCCCACAAACGGTGGAAGTTATATGGGGRGAGCAGCATGCTCTGACAGACTGCATATTTCTGCAGTGTGCATCAAATCTCACTTTGGCCTCTGAGACTTATTTCTGATGGTTCTTGGGGATTTAACTTTAAGACCAATGTATTTTAGTATCCATATACGCTCCACTGTTCATGTCATCCGGCAGCAACTGAGGATGAGCTGTCTCCTTAATATGGATGAGACACCAATTTATCTAAGTTATCACCACCCAATCTCTCATACATCTCTGCTGTTAACTGCTGTGTTTCTGACATCCATRCCTAAGCTCTCTACAACTTCTTCTCCTCCAATTGAAACCATAAGTAATTTTTTGGCTGGAAGTTCTTGATATGTATCTAATGGCTTCTTCATCTCCCGGCTTGAGTTCAACAATAAGGTGATGGAATCAGGTTCTGGACACTGCATTTTAAACCCACAACTCTGCAYAGATCCATGCAGCACACTAAATCAGGGTGTCTTTCCAGCATCTGAAAATATATGACTGAATTAACATGTCCCAGGCTCAGGTTGAACAGCACTGCAGCCCCGTTGTGCACAGCCCCAGCCTCTGACTGCAGAGTCAGCAATACTCTCCCCCTTCCTGATGCACTCCCAAGCCAGCAAAACTTAGCCCTACTCCTGGTATTCTCTTTATAGAAGGTCCCAGTGGTATTATGTATCAAATAAAGGTCTCATTACTTAGATTCCGGTTCCTCCATGGCRCTGCTCTCATTAATCATTCTGGTTTTCAAGCCTGTGCTACAAACCATTAGAACTGTCTCGCTTCCCAGCCCTAAATTAGAGATTCCCTCCTSTGCCCCTCTGTGCCACAGGGGCCACCAACCCCCTGGCACCTCTGCTGCTGGATGCTGCTGGGGGTCTCTTGGCCATGAGCTCTGGGCTGGAGTCTTACTGCAAAGGGATGGTCTCCCCTTTCTGCCCAGCCTCATTTTGGGGCCCCCCGGGGGTGTTCCCACTGCTAAACACCCCACAGTGCCAGCTTTGTGCCTTGCAGCATCTCTAGATGCAGCCCCCTCCCAGGTGAAGAGGAAAACTCTTTGGCTGTGCCCCAAGTCTGTTAACTGCATCCCCAACCTCCCTCCAAAATTGTTGGTAACAACTGAGGGCAGGGAATCACTTCCCTCTCCCCCATTCCAGTTCCCATTGGGGTTTAYTTCCAGGGAGTTCTAAGGTCTGGCACAGAGATCACCCCAAAGAGTCACACTCTGCATTTCCCACAGACAGAAATGCAGCAGCCCCCACTCCCCTCCCCTGCTCCCACTTCCCACACCCCTGGCCTCGACACTGCTCTTTGCAGTGTGGGACCCAGGGAATTTGCTACTTTCTCCAGGTAATATCTTTTTTAGGACCACAAACGACTTGCATAAAGCACTGGAATGAGATTCTCTTTGTGCTGAGGATGAAATGCAAAAAGGCAGAAGAGCAGGGGAGAGCACATCCTCCCTCAGCTCAATGAATTCACCAAATCTGATGGTTTATTCATTTTAATTAGCCTTGGAATTCATATATAAGTGTATATATTTATACATGTGAATTCATATAATGGCACATAATTAATTTTGAATTTGGCATTTCCGAACAGGTAATTAAAATAGCTCATTGTTGATTAATCACTTGCAAAATAAATTATTAGCAATATCACTGTTAGCATTATGTTTATTACTACAATTTAGAGAAATTAAGGCAGTTCACTCACATTAAATTAAACACCAAAGCACAGCTGTAATATACCCTAGACAATATCTACTTACTCGGGGAACAAATGTGATGTGTGCATTACAGTACATTTGCTGGGTCATACATCTTGGATGGCCTCTTCATGTCACCACCAGAAACCTAATCCTGACACACAGAYGATTCCAGYCTCTTTCTGTAAATAYAAAAATAGGATCTGCTGGACTTTAGCACTGGCTCTGCACTGCAGTGTGCTCCAGGCAGCTCAGACCTGCCTGGGATGGAGGGAGGCTCTGCAGCAAAAAAAAAAACCTGGGAGCTAAGGGGGGTATGAAGGGCCACATCCAATTCACAGAGTCACAGAATGGGTTGGGCTGGAAAGGACCTTAAGGATCGTCCCCTTCCACACACCCCCCCCTCCCAAAAAAAAAATCATTAGTGGGAAAGAAAATCAAATTCTTCACTCCTCAGCAGGACCCTGGGTCACCATTATGAGTCAGATTATAGCCAAATTGCACAGAAATGGGATAAATCTCAGCCTGACTCAACGAGGTGCTAAAGGTTTAAACAGATCGTTTCAGTAAAAGCTGAATTTAATTTTAAGCAGCTCTCTGCTGGGCTGGGAAGAGATTTTGTCCTGTGGGGAAATAGGTATCCCTTGCCTTTGACAACTGTTTTGTCTGGAGGGCATTCAGCCTGGAGTTTAAGGAAGCAATAGGGAGAAGCCAGTAGAGATGAAGAGGACACAGATCACCCCATGACATATTTTCTGGATCTGTCTCTTTGTGGTTTTATAGCTATGGGAAATAATCCATAATTAGGCGTATAAAGTAGCTCTCTGATCTCTGCTTCTGGCCCAAAAGAGCACAAAATTGATAACTCAATTATCGCTGCTGGAAATACAAATAAATTAAAAGAACCTGGTAGGAGGAACTCTAAGGGAGGGACACCCGTGCAGCAGAGTGGATGCTGCTCTTCAATTGTGAGCTCACAGGCAATTAAAGCCCTGGGGCTGGAGCAGGGCTGGGGACAGGCTGGGAWAGTGTCCATGGATAATCCCCAAACTTTGTGCCAAAGCYATCMATCAGTGCAAGGCTGACACCACCCTCTCAACCCAGAAATGRAGTCACGGGGAGAACTTTGGAAGTAGTGACACTCTTCTGGAAGAGAGGGACCCATGGGATGACCAGTGAGCTTATCTTGGTTACMGGGTGAGGGAAAGCTGGGTTGGGTTTTAACAGCTTTCAGCATAAGAAAATAATTAGTGCCAGCAAATTCCTGGGAGTTTTTGTTCTGAATTTACAAGCAGAGCAGTGCAGGATATTGAGGGTCTTCTTCACTTTTTGCCAAGTCATCTGGCATTTACAAAAACCTCTCTCTCCACTGAGGCTTGCTTTTAATGACTCTTGTGCTGAATTAACAGTCTGCACCGGTGTGACAATGAGAACAGTCACTAATGACCACTCTGTTTGTCTAAGCCACATGCTGAGCACTGACTTCAGTCCCTGCCACAGACTCTCTTTGCAAAAAGGCTTCTGTGTCTTTTTAAGCAATTTAAAATGTGTAGGATGAGCTGGCCTGTCCATCCCTGCCCCATTGATATTCTGCTGCCTGGAAGTGTCCTTGAGTCAACAGCGAGCACCTGTAGGGAAGTGTGACCTGGAATGATGTGAGGAGCAGGAGTAGAAAAGCCTKTAAAATTACATATATCCAGTTCTGATGACCCACACTGTAACCAGTGAAATATTTAAACAATCTGCCCTTTGATGCATCCTCTGCCAGAGCAGAAGGGCAAGYGCAGTTTTACGGAAAGGTCTGGTTTTATTAAGGCAACACACTCTGTGACCCCACGGAGAATGTGTGACAGTGCTGACACAGGGARTGTGTGCAGGTATTATTTCAAAAAGGAAAAGGACTCCAGACAACCCCCAAGCTTTGTGCCAAACCCATTCCCCCGTGTCACACTCAGCAGGACACTTCCACCCATGGCATTGTTTCTTGGGTGAGGGAGGCATCGCCTCAGCCATTGTGCAGGGTTTGAATGGTGCAAAACCCAGCCAGGGTCACACGCACCCTGTGACAGCCCTGCTGGGGACAAGACATCACTTGGGGACAGGTGCCAGCTCTTCTCATCCCTTCCCATCCCAAGCACTGCTCCTGCTGCTCAGCCTGCCCACAGGCTTGTGCTGCTGCTCTGCCAGAGCTGAGCAGGGCAGCACAATAAAATTCACTTTCTGGGTRTGACAGGGTTTTATTTAGGCTGCAGTGCTGCCCCAAAGAAGSCAGGCTCACATCACCCTTCCTGTGCCTGCTGCATGAGGCAGGTGTTAGAGCAATTCCATCTGAAAGCTTTTAGTTCCCGTAACTGATGATTTATRTTTGTGCTGGAGTGGTAATAGTGGTAAGGGTTTAATTGTTTTAATGAAAGTGGCTTTTTCTGAAATCGAATCAATTTGCTAAGTTTGGGTGATGGAACACAAGGCTGGATTTGACCATGCTTTTCCTGTGCCCTGAACAAAAAGGTGCAAACCATTCCAAAAAAGATCTATCTTGGCACAGTGAAACTTTTAATAAGTAATATCTGCATAACTAACGGCAATAGGAGCAGCCCAACCTGAAGAAAACAGATTTTACAGGAATTACAGTCTCGCTGTCACATTTGTAAAAGGGACACATGCATTTTTCAGATCTTTGCACATTAATGGCTGTATTTGATTCAAAATACAGTCACTGAACCCTCAGTAAATGGAATTAAATGGTATGTGTCTGATTTGAGGGTGACAATCCAGCAATTGTTTCTTGTTTGAATTACTACCTGCGTGGCTGGGCACAGCGGTAATTGAAACTATAATGTTTCATTCCTCTTCAGGTATAATTTGTCTGAAAAGTTCATTCAGTGCTGTTCTATTCTCCCTCCTGAAACCCCTCCCTTTACCATTAYGGTGCTCTCAGGGGCTGCATCTTTYCTGYGTGCCCAGATTTTGACCTGGCTTGGGCAATTCAAGCACACAAAGAACCTGGCCCTGGTGTTCCCCTGGACCAGCCCCACCTGCCCCCTCTTGCTTTGCCCATGGGCTCATCCTCTCTTCAGGGCACAGAGCTCCATTTATCCAGCCCCAGGTCTCAGCTTTGCCTTTGGCTCAGAGCTCAGGTGAGCATATCCTTACAGAGTTCYTCACATTCCCCTTCAAGAGTTTGCRGTGGCTTTGTGAACATYTTGTGTGACCACCATTGTCAGCTGCAGGAYCTGGACCTGCTTCTGCCCTGAGAGCTGCAAATGGAAAGCCAGCAAGGGCTGCTCTTCCTCCCATCTGTGCCTTGTTTTGTTGCTTTATGTGGCTCTTCCACACAGTACAGAAGTGGCTGTGGCAGCGCTGTGCATCTGCACGGGGTAACAAATAGATTGCCTTTCTCTCAACACTCCCCATTTATAAGCAATTTCCAGTCTGTTTTTGCCCAATATTGATAAACAGAAGAAAATGGAATGTATTTTATTCACCCATAAAGTCTGACATTTCCAAAGATGGAATCAAATTATCCTCCTCATCTGTCTGCAGCTCGCTGGGTTGCTCGCTAGGTACAACTTTATGCCCGCAGAGTAATAACACCTGGTAATGACACCTAATTTCAGAGCCTCCAGAACGAGCTGGTCTAGGACTAACAGGGTTATTTTGCTTACAAATAATGTGTACCAAAAAGACAGACTCGGTGTCCCAGGATGAGAACATTTTTTTCTCCCATGGGACAAGGTTGGAAATCCCTGGGAAGCCCTYGTCAGCAACGGGGCACGTTCTACAGAGGCATTTGCATCTTCTTGAGTTGCTGCCACTGCCTGTGGTCTGGTTTTGATTCATGATGATGAACCTTGGATTTTGTCACTGCTTTTGGGATGATTTAGATGAAAATTCCATGTGCACATTGTGTGGGAACGTGGTGGTGCCATGAGGAGCTGTAGGGAGAGGCAGAGCTCTCCACCGCCCGCAGACACAGAGGGTTGGAAGGAAGAACAAAGAGGAGATCATAAGAAAGCATAATGAGGTCTAAAAGATAATTAAGGCTGCTGGTTCCCAAACACTCAGCACTCCTAGCTGGGCTGGTGAGCCCAGGGGAAAGCCAAGGGCTGGAGTGAAGCTGGCAGCTGAGGCGGGGCTGCAAATCTGGAAGTGCTGCTGCAGGGAGGGTCCTCGGCACCTCTGAGCCCCTGGTCCCCCTCTCCAGGCACAGGATGTGCAGAGATGTTCATCCTTTGGGATGCATTCGTGGCATTGATGTGCCAACCTTCACCTCCACCAGGGGATCCTGGCACCTTGACAAAGCAGTTTGAAACTAGGCTGAGCTGAGGGRATGGGTGGAGAATAACAATGAGCAAGGACAGACTGGCATCTAAATGTGGATGGAGCCAGGCTGCCCATGAAGAGAAATCTGGGGAAAGGAAGGAGTGGAGATGAGACAAAGCACCCGGAGGACAAGTGCTGAGAAGGGAACATACCACCAAAGGCAGAGCAGGACAGTTCCTCCCTGAGGAATTCCCTGAGTTTCCAGCACCACTTCCACCCCTTAGTCCTTGTGGCAATGTCAAACCAGAGGAAGGAAGGCTCTCCTCCATCCTCTTCAGRACCCAAAGGCTCGTGAGCTTGTCCTTCCAAAGCCAGTGGTGTCACATCCACCAGCACAGGGAAGCACAGGAGTCTCAGTGGCCTCAGGTGTGCAGGGCAGGGGCAGAAATACCCACCCAYTCCAGCAGGACTTTGTCTAACCAGATTGCCAGCAGCAAAAGCAATACAAGCTGCCTCCAGTGGAAATTCCACCCGAAATGAGACCTCCAGAGTTAGTGTACAATGCTCTTCCACTCCTCCCACATTTTCACACACCAACCATTGCACAGAATGTTTTTCTTTGGGGTTGTACTTCTCCATGCCCAGAGTCACCAATCCCTTGCCTTTTCAAGTTTACTTAACTACATAACACACTTTGATTACTTTTTTTGCTTGCTTTAGAGTGCAGCATGAATAATTAGAGCAAGTGGCTGCATTTCTCACAATAAAGCAGTGATTTTTAAGYGCCAGAGGACATTTGCAATGCTGGAAGGGAAAGGTAATTGACATTCCCTTAGGGAAACCCCTTCAAAAATTTGGCCCCTGGTTGCTTTGAATTTATTGTCAGTGGTACAACACAGGCAGGAAAGATGTTAACCCATGCAAGCAAACAAACAACACAGCCAAAAGCAGCCAAAGCAGAAGTTCAGCCCTGTGTYTCTGATGGCTGTGACCTGGCTGATCCTCCAGTTCTTTCTTACAAACYATGATGTTGGGGCACTGCAATTCAAAAAGAAAAAGCCAATAAATCTCTTCTAGATGTAACTGAAAGGTCTCATCAGCAAACCCAGGACCCAGCAGGTGAAGCACAGGAGGTGCTGAGTGCTTGGATGGGGTGCCAGGGGAGAATGAGTTTGTGTGGGTGATGGCTGTTCCAGGGTGTCCCAAAACACTGCAGAGATGTCCCTCAGTGGTACACAGTGCTACAGAGCTGACTGACTGCAGGCTCCCCTGTGCCTGCCAGGATTTCCAGAGCAATGATAGAGAGAACTCGTGTGGCATTCCACACCCCKCCATGGTGAGAGCAGAGCCTGTCTGCTCCCCAGCCCGCATGCCACAGATAAATAAATATCTCTSTATAAGATATATATAGATATATGTGCACCCACTGAGCTGCAGAGGCAGTGAACGTGTGCCAGGTGCACAGCACAGCCTCGATTAACCCTTGCCTGCCTCACCCTCCTCTTCCAACAAAATGTGCACTAATGGTGCTCTCAGGATGTGAGTTTGCACCTCATCAGCCTCTGCCTAAAGGGAAGCTCTGATGCCCTACAGTTGGGATATTTCCAACAAGGAATGATCTGTCCCTTATTCCAGAACCCAGGAATCACAAACTGCTCAGTCTTTTGGAGAGAGGCACTGGCTGTCAGCACCAGGGCTCTGCAGTCCCTGCAATCCAACCTTCCAGGGAAGTTTTGCTCCCAGCTGGGAAGGAAAGGCTCAGCTCATTCATGCAGATTTATAGAAGGACTTGCAGTGTACTGAAACCAAACTGCTGCAAAATTAATTAAAAAAAATAAATAAAAACCAAATTACAGCAGAGAAGCCCACCACAGCACAGGCCCAACAASCCCGTGGTGTTGGATACTCCACTCCTGCAGCACCAGGGGCTGGGGAAGGGATTTGCTGGGACAGGGCTGCAGTGACCTTGGGACAGGCTGGGCAGGGAGCAGCGCTTGGGGCTGTAGGACTCGCCCTGCCCCACAGGGTTTTGGGGGGTTTTCCAGCCCCTCCCTTTAATCTGCTCCTTTCCTCAGGGCACAGAACAGCCTCGTCCCTGTCCCAGGCTGCTCSASGCTTTGACATTGTCATTTCTTCACCAGTCATGACCCGAGGGACCCCACGCCTCATTTCCACCAGGCAGCTCTCTGTTCCCATTCAGTGATTTTGTAAAACCACCAAACCTTCCCTCATYGTACCTCTGCTTCCAAACTGTGTGTCTTGTGCTCTCGCTGCTGCYGAGAGCGCAGCAGCTACGCTGCATTTAAATGGCTGATTTTTTCAGCATCTGATTCAGGTCTTGCCTCCAGTGATATCAGTTTGGCTGCTGCAATGGGAACACTGTGTTAAACGTGTTGAAGTGAAGGAGAAAAAACACTTGGGAGCATCAGGTGCAGTGCAGGCACGGCTGGCAGGCAGCACCWCGGCTCCCCTGCACCCTGCTCTGCCTAAATTTGGTGCATGGCCCGAGCAGGGAGCAATGTGTGCCCTCCTGGGCTGCCTCCCGAGGGGACAGGAACATCCCAGGGCTGTCACTGACACCTCCRGCTCAAATGCCAAGGTGCTGCCGTGACATCGTGCCAATGTCCCCAGATTTCTCCGTGCTCCAGAGGCACACATGCACTTGTCACCTCCTGCTCACTGTCCCCTYGGCCTGAGGACACGGAGCACTGGGATTTTTGGGTGCAGCTAAATGTCTGTGAGCAGGGGAGGGCAGACAGGGCGGGGATCCGTGCCAAGGAATGGGCTAAGTCCTGATATTTCCCCCTGTCCTGAGCAGGGTTTGCCTGCAGCACACCCAGGGGAGAGGGGGAGCAGAGGACTTGGGGTGAGCTGAGCCCCAGGACCCTGCACACCTGAACATTCCTTGGGAGGCTGTGCACCTCCATTCCCACCTGACACCGTGGCTCCAGGTGTGCTTCGCAAATTCGGCTGAATTACGGTTTAAAAAGCAAATTAAGATTGAAGTCGAATATTAAATTAAAAAGAAATAATCTAGAAAGAGCCTGAGAAGCACTTCATTTCTTGTTATCTGCAAGCACTTCTGCCATGGGGAAGTGTGTGTGGGGAGCCAGCACAGGGCAGGATGGCTCTGGCAACGTTGCAAAGATTGTCTGGGGACCCACAGCACCTGCAGGCACCAAGGGCTGCTGCTGCTGCTGCTGCTGCTCGGGAAGGGGCTGATCCAGCTGAAATCACACAGTGGAGCTGGGCTGGGAAGCAGCAGAGCACCCTGAGGGACAGCGAGGGGACAGAGCTGTGGCACTCCGGGCTGATGCAGCCAGGACACGCCGGGCACTGCTGCCCGTGGGGACACCACTGCTGCCACCAGAGGCCACACAGGGCCCACAGTGGCTGAGCTGGCCGGGCTCTGGCCACCACACGCTCGCACATAATTCCTGACCTCAAGTCGAAAGTATAATTCTTTCTGCCACATCTGACATTTAGCTGTACAGCGATCCTTGCCAGGAAATTGCCATCGTTTCAGTTCTGCTCCCAGCTACCCTCCTGATTTATATTTTTGTTTTTATCCAATTTTTCTGACTTGTTTTGGTAGGGTGGACAAAATGTTCTCACTCAAGACAGATGACAGTTTGCCGATAAGAGGAGCAACTTATCACCAGCAGCTCCGATTCTTTCTCAAATGCTTAGTCTCTTGGAACAGCTTTAAAGTCTAATGTGATATCACAGGTTAGCCCCAAATCTGCTTCCCCTTCTGTATTTCATATTTTATGGCTCTGAGCATCACTCCTTTTAAAACAAAACACTTCAGTYTTTTTCAGATCACCACGGCTTTCCTTCCCCCTTTTTTCCCCCCTATTCTGGATTTGACTATTATAAAAATTCTTTGGGCATGGCAAATAAAATAAACCAGAGATGAGTGACCTCTTGGAAGCTTGGTGTCCTTGAGTCTAACTTTAGAAATCATTTGTCACAGGCACAGAAATGTGCACTGCAATCAGAATTAGCTGCCAGAATTTTTTTTTTTCAAACAATGATATTGTAATTTGAGTGACATTTTTGATAATAGTTCAGGTTCTCCTGACTTCTCCAAATGCCCCAGCAAACCATGCACTAAAAAATAAAACTTCTGTCTTATTCTGACTTTTTTCTTGTTGYTTTTATTTATCATATAGAAAATAAATGAGAGGGAAAAGAGAGACAAGGAAGCTGAACAGCTTTGAGCTCTGGATATAAGCCCAGTAGGCTAACAGGGTATTATACAGTTGGGTTTAGTTCAGCAAAAAACAGGACATTCTATGAGAACTGGGTGAATAATTTGCAATTAGTAATTTGGGACAGAAAAATCCAGGTTATTTGGAAACATGCAGCTTTAGAGGGTGAAGTGCCCTCCTCTGCTCGTGGTTGGCATGCTGGCAAAACACAGTGTGCTCTGATCAGGSCTTTCACTGCTTGGAATTGTAAATTTTGCAGCAAAATTACTTTAGATTTGCAAACGTGTAATTGCTCTGTGAATGTTTATCACTCCTGCTGGGGCTGCACTGGTGCCTTGCACAGGACAAGGGATGCACTGGAGTTTGTGAAGGGATCAGCCCCTGGGCACAGGTGGATCCAGGAGCAGCTCCATCGGGTTGTTCYCTCTGCCCTGCATTAAATAGTTCCAATTTTTAYACATCAGCACAACCCCCAGTGGCTGAAACCACCCTGTGAGTCTGCAAGTACCAACCAAGAGATCCCTGCTGGGTGCAGGACAGCACTGAGGGACAGGGGACATGGCCCTCCTTGGCTTCAGGGTCAGCCACTGCACACAGAAAAGTCCTGAAATCCTTCTGGGAGCTCCCGCTCCCATCCACAGCGATTGTGGGTGGGTTTGCATCACCCCAGGGTGCACGAGGTGGGAAGAGCAATYCCTGATCCCTGGATTTGGATTATGGATGAGAACTCTACAGGGAACTCACTTGAATTGATACATCTTTTGTGAAAAGCCCCTGGATTTGTAGCATTATGTGAGAGCAGAGGAGAGACTCAGTGTGCTGAAATGAGGAGTTGCTGGAGCTGCTGCGCTGTGGTTGTTCAGGGTCGGCTCTCTTGGAGGATTTCGAAATTTSAAAAGACAWTTTYGGGAGCTCCAAACACCTCTGCCAGCCTGCCTGCCTAAATCACATCACTCCAGACCCCTCTCAGTGGGTCTGGCAGGAAGGTGTCCCAGGAAAAGTGAAGCTGCCTGTCCCCTCTGAGGGCACAGTGCCAGGGGAGGGCTCATTCCCAGATGTGCCATCTCTCCACCGTGCATCCCCAGAGAGGCTACACCTGAGCAGCATTAACCTCTCCCAAAGGGGATTCCCCAGCTGTGCCTGGACCATGTGGAGCAGGGAGGGGATGCTGAGCATCCCAGAGGCACAGAATCCATGGATCCTGCCACAGCAGGGACCTCTCCAGCCCACAGCCCTGCATAACAGCAGCAATCCTCTCCCAAGGTCAAACCCTCCACACACAGCACAGTGGAGCCTCCTGAGACCCCCCTAAGACAAAGAAAGTTTGAAATTCAGCTCTAAAAATGYGTACAGCCAACAAGGTGCCTCCTTGACACCTGGTTGTTAGCTGGAAATAGGACRTGAGAGGTCTTGTAAGGGTTTCCTTTTCCCTGTGCTTGAACCCCCCCAGTGCTGGCAGCTCCCCAGCAACTTCCCTGGAGGTGCAGAGGGAATTGCAGGAGACACTTCCACATCTCTGTGTGATGGAGTTMTCCTCCTTCCACTAAATAAATGCCCACGTGTGCACTTCTAGCCTGTATCTGAACAGGAGGCACTGTGTGCCCGACTCTTTCAATTTTTTATCCTCCTAGCAGAAAAATATGATAGGAAAAGCCTAAAAATTAAAAAAAGACAGAGTGAACAGCTATGCCTAACACCTTTTTCAGCACAATCCACCCAATTATTTTCCTTTCTCTGGCTATTTTAGTTTTAAAGCTTCCTCCAAATGTAGGTCTCAGGTCAGCAGGGCATTAAGGCACCCCTGAAGTACTTTGACTTTAAAACATATCTCAYGGAAAGGACACTAATCATCTCTTGCATCTTTAACTAAAGATACAGCATTTTATCTGGGATCCTGAGTGTGCCTATAAATATCAGGCAGGGAAATGCTCAATCCAYTCCAGAAAGGGGTAACCTAAATCATGGAGCAGGCTGGGGCTCACCCATGGTTAACCTTTGCTCTGGGAGGGAGCTGGAGCACAATCTGTGCATGGCAGGGTGTGCAGATGATATTTCAGTGCCAACAGCACCAGAGGGTGCTCCCATGAAGATACCCAGCAAAATCCCATCTTCTCCAGGTTGTCTCACAGCCCCATGGGCATCTCCAGTGAGAGGTACCTGCACCAGTGAGAGGTGATGGCTGAYCCACAGGTGTGAGGGTACAGGACACATCTGGAGGAGGCCCTTCAGAAAATAAAATGGGCAAAAGTGCYTCTTTCTCATCCCTTCTGCTGCTGGTGGGYGCTGGATGAGTGACCACAGTGAAGAGAAAGCMGGTGATCTGTTTGCCATTGCACTGTTCCTAGATCACAGGTGTACAGCTCCTGAAATGCAGCTAAATTCAAAACTTCATGGCATTTACAACGTTTTAATTTTGGCTAGCATTTTCCTTGCTTTTTATCCTCCTAAAACCAAACTTTTTTTTTTTCCAAGGCACTGCTCCCCCAAAGAAGGAAAACCTCGATGAGAATCCCAAATCAGCTTTTTGTGAAGCAGAGTGGGCTGTGGGTTGGGCTGAACAGATCTCCCTTCTTCCCCAAACCCAGCTGGGGTCCCTCTGCACCCCRGGGCAGATGCTCACCTGCAAAGGCTCTTCCCAGGAATGTGCTGGCAGGGCTGATGCCAGCCCATGCAGCAGGAACACTGCTGCATGTGTTATTAGAGTCATTTGTTGTGGTTAGTGAGCAAAACCACCCAAGCTCATTTCTGTTCCATTAGAGGAGGGAAAAAAATAAAAGGGAATAGAATAACTCATTTCAAGGTAATTTGCTGGGGACTTTGTGTATGATCAAGAGGGCTGTAAAAAGTGGGAACACTTGCAAAAGTTTGATRTGGCTCTTGAGAGAAAAGTATCACAAAGTTATCAAACATGGACAAAGACCAAAGTGGGTGGTTTCAATGCATTTTGCTGCTTTTCTGGATAGTTTGGTGGATTTTTGGTGAMATCTCAGGGGAATGTCACGGCACTGGCTGGCAGCTCCTTGGGCAAGGGTTTGATCCTGAGGTCTGGCACATGCAGGGTGTGATCCTCCTCTGTGATCAGCCTCCTCATGGACCTGGCACTTTTTTTTTTTTTGATTTTTTGATTCTTTTCCCTSTTCCCCACATCTCTGGGGAGGTGAGAGGAGATCCACAGTGGGGAAGGGCCCCTTGCCATGGGACACAGAGCACAAGGAGTCCCTCCAAACACGGACATAAAACTCCCAACCACCACCAGAAGACAGCCCATAAAGCACTGGCTGCTCTTAGAGGCGAGCTGGAGATTTCTCCTGCTAATTATAAAAATGGCAGACAAAACCCYGCACGATATGATTTCTTACATTAAACAAATTTTATGGTGGAGAAGACTTTTAGTGGCACTATTTGCAGACCTGGCCTTTYGCCAGCTCGCTGTCATTAATTCCGCTGATCTTAAGTATCAGCTGCACTTATTCCAAGGGGCTATAAATAAACCCCTGAAGCCTATTAAAGGAGCCAGCTTCCTCAGGCTGTTTGTCAAGCCTGGACAGACTGACATGGGCAGTGTTCAGGCAGCTCTGGCCAGTGCTGAGCATGTCTGGGTTCAGGTTTTTCACATGCTCACAGATTTATCTTTCACATTGCTGGGCACATGGAATTTTTTTATTGAAAGTAAACCCCATTCTAGGCAGGCAACAAACAGTGCTGGTGCTGTTAGGGCTGGGCAAATCMTTGAAGCACAGAACTGTTTGACCTTCACTAGCTGGAAGGGTTAAAAATGAACAGGAGATTGGGAAAGGAGAAGAATTGGAGCTGATATAAGACMAGGAGGTGTTTTAATGTAAGACATGGAGAATTCACCACTCCCAGAACATTTATCAGTCACACTTGCACTCAGGRTTGCCACCATTCTGGTTCTCCTCTGGGATTTGCCAGGTGAAAACCCAGGCTATGGGTGCCCCCCACCACCCTGAGGAGCCCGTGGGCTGCAGGCAGGATGTTCCAGGATGCAGCAGCCATGCTCTGCCTCTCTGGTGCAGCTCCTATGAAAAATGGGTGGCAGTACTAATGTGTGCTTAATGACCCGTGGTGCAGAAATGACTACGATGCAGGAATTAAATTTACAATCAACTTCCTTTTTTTCTTTTTTTCTTTTTTTTTTTTTTTTTAATCCCCTTGAAACCTTGAAACTAAAGTTCCTAATCAGAAAAGTCCATGTAAGTGCCTCTCTGCTCCCAGGCAGGGCAGGTGACTGCAGGCAGCTGCAGGATTAGAGCTGGGTGCTGTCACCGTGCCAGGCCTGACACGGGGCTGCTTCTGTGGCAGGGTAAATTGATGACACAATCTCAGGAGAGCTCACTAGTTGATGCCAGGCTTATTTTTGTAAGTGCAAACTAATGAAATTTAGAGTTTTAATAAGGAAGGAAAGAAAAAAAAAGTGGAAGCTACAATTTATAAATGGAATTCATAATGGAGCAGAGTGCCAATTGCATTAAGGAAAAGAGCAGCTCAGGCTTTTACCCAGAAGAGCCCCCAGGGTTTTTTTGGCAAGAGGCAGGGAGTCCCAGTTTGTCCCAGTGATGCTCCTGACTCCACACTGTCCATCTGTCCTGGGCCTCAAACAGGGGGAAACAACAATGAGGGGTTTGGGATGATGCTTGTCCTGGAGCAGGCACTGACCTCTGCTACAGATCATTCATCCCTTCCCCATTCCCACACCACTCAGCTGGGSTGGACCTTGCTCTTCATGTTCTGAATTTTAACAGGTAACAACAAAATTGTTTAAAAGGCAGTGAAGGGGATGGAAATGTAGTGAAAGGGATGGAAATGTAATCATAAACCCACAGCAGACTGTTTACAGACCCAAAAACTGGCTACAGCTAGCCCAGAGGTGACCCTGTTTCAATCACATGTGCTGGGCACAGACAGAAAAGCCTGAGCTGACAGTGGGTCCCTAAGCTTTTCAGTGTTGTGAGCCAGGTCACCTGGAGGATTTGAAACAGAAAATCTGAGTGATATTTGGCAACTCCTTGCTTAAAGAAGCTYTGGCTTCTAGGAAATCTAGTAAAATCTCAGAGTTGGGAAAGRGAAAGTTATTCTGGCTGAAAAATGAATCTCAAAGGAGAGTGAAAGTAGGTAAACTCCCAGAAAGAARGAAGGGAAAGTGAATAATAATGATGAACATAAACTAGCCCCAAGCAGAAGGCTGTCAGGTGAAACCTGTGGCTAGCAGAGCTGGGGGCAACGGGGATGTGCTCTTTAGATATAAGAGACTCAAAGTAGTTGTCTAGACAGAAMAGCAGACATGAAAAAAAGAATACATAAAAGGCAGACACTAAATATTTAATTTCTCTATTTCGGGGGAAAAAAAAGCCGAGYGAAATAGCCATGTAATATGATGATGTGGAGTATCTTCTGCTCCAGCTCAGGATGTTAAACAGCTGCTACTACAGCTAGAGGATTTTTTATTATTTTTTTGATCAGCAGCTCCCAATATTCAGTGCCTGAGAGTTTTAAAATCTGTCCCAGGAGCGCCCCGGGCTGGCACAGAGTTTTCCAGAAGACCAAAGCTGTGTTGACTTTGAGCCAACAAATAAATGTCGATGAGGAGGATGACTTGCGTAATTATAAATCTGATTGTTTGATGTTGATTTTGTGGGGAAAAAAAAAATAATGGAAGAGCTGATAAGGGACTTGATTAATAACAATTTAAGGAGAATAACTAATTACAATCAACATGAGTTAATGGAAAATAGATCTTATTAAATGAAATTGATATAATTTTTCAAGAATGTGATTATAGATTTGATTGATTTAGTACATTTCATCAACACTGTTACGTTTGACTTCAGCGAGGCATTTAACTTAATGTTGTCTCATTTATTAGGGAGCTAAAACAATGTAAAATCAACACGGCCCGTGCTAAACGGATGAGAACCCTGGTGATAGGTTTAGACATATCTGAGGAGCATCCCAAGCAGCTGCCTTTCTGTTCATCACTTTTAGCAAACGGTAGAAAATCAAAACTCATTACAGTCAAAGTTTGCTGATGAGATTTGGAGTCGGGCTGGAACGTGGATGGGTCTSTGCCTCAGACCTGCACTGCTCCTCAGCCAGAGGGAAGTGAACTCCTGTTGGTTTAACACAAAGCCACACTTGCAGGAAACCAGGAGTTCACCCCCAGGGAAGAGGGACCCTCTTACACAGCGCTGGAAACCTGATAAAACAGTGGAGTGAAATATCTCTGGTGTAACACCTAATGGGACACTGCAGCTATTTCTGGTGCCTGTGACTCCAGGAGGAGGATGATGAACGGGAGAGGGCACACGGGAATGACTGAAGCATCACAAAACATGCCTTACAGTGACAGACTCAAGGACCCCRAAGTGCTTAGCTTAACAAAGGGAAGGTTAAGAGCTGGCTTAATGACAATCCAGATGTATTCAGACAGGGTACAGGGATGCAGAAAGGGAGAGCCCTTCAATCTAAYAGACAGAGTGATAAAAAGAGCTGGTGACTGGAAGCTGACGCTGTTAAATTCCATCTGGGAAGGGTRTGCTTTATGTTTGGGAGAAATAACACCAGAACAACTTCCCAGCAGATGGTTTCATCATCACTGGCCATTTTTAACTCATGCTGGTGTTTTTCCTTTATCCTGGATCCACCAAAGATCACTGAGAATTGACACACAGGCACCCACACTGCATGAATGGAATGGGCCTTTTTTGGGGTTTTAATCTTCCTAAAAATGAGTATTTTAGCCACCATCCTCAAGCACTGAGTGGAACCATTCCCTTTKCCCAGAGTTATTGGTCTGGCCTTGGTGGGCACTCACGCAGACACCTCAGTGCTATTGATACTTCATCTTTGCCAGTAAAAAGGCTGGAAAAGTCCCTTAAAACCCCATAAAACAAGCCCAGCCTACACCCCCCTGCTCTAAGAAAAACCCAAAATGCAGTGCCAAAGAGAGCAGCTCAAAGCACTTGAAGAATGTGCAGTCAAGTGGTTCAGTAAAATCCTGTTGATCCCCATCTGCTGTCCAAGCTTGATGGACTTTTCAGGGAAATGAAATGTCCATGTTCCTTAAGAGTTGCCAAAATTGTGAGTGGAAAAGGTGTTTCATAACAGACTCATCTCCACCCAGGAGAACACAAGAATGAGAGAGTGCTGAAACCTTGGGGACTTCCTGCAGGAGCTCCATCATGTCTCTGCTCTCTGGTTTGGAAGCTGCTGAAATTTCTCCTTCCATGGAAATTATTCAGCAGAAGTYCCAGCTACAGACCCCTCAATCAGGAAACTCCAGGAGCCATGCATGGACTTCTCCTGGGTCTGCAGGAGGCAGCTGCTGTCTTACTGTGCATCCAGATGTACTTGGGGACCAAACAGGTATAAATATATATACATGTATGTTTTTTCTTTCTTTGGGTACTAGGMCATTATTTCTGTGTTTTAAGCTGAGGAAACAGTGTCACAAGAAAAGTTTTCCTCCCAAGGAAATACTGTGATTGGTAGAAGTGATTAGATAAGAACTGATAYCCAAAAGCTGGACAACTAAAGTTGTTTCATAATTGATTTCTATATATGGGACTTTATCTTCTGGTGAGGTCTTTACCTTTAAAAGCAGGTCTGTACCTTATAGAAAGGATGGAAAAGAGAGGTCATTTGTTATCTTATCTTGTAATGAGATCAGCAAAGAAAGACTTTTAAGGCCCTCCACAGTTTATTCATGATATCAGTGGGGTTCTTCAGTTGCAGAATCAATCCGGGTGTAAATTGGGATGCTGGGATTTTGTCTCTTCCTTTCTGCCCACATCAAGGAGCATCTGGAACCACGTCTGTGTGTCCTGAGTTGTGCTGGATTTACCTCTGGTGTGATCCAAGCCATTGCTGCTGTCCCCACTGCCTGCCACCTCTCTGCTGCTGTCACCACAGTTGATAGATAATCCAGATTATCAGTGAGTGGGGAGGAGGCAGMACACGAGGATGTTCCCTAACCTTCTCTCCCCCTGCACACACACACCTTTGTGCCTCCTGCTCTGGGAGAGGCAGAAAATTCTTCAGTAGTTTCAATCCACTCTGCCAGAGCCCTTTGCTCCTAATGCCATTTAATCCAGCTCCTTGTTAGCCAGCCAGTAAAATTTTCACTGATATCAGGTTTTGGCCCAAGAACAGTGCAGATCCTTTTGAACTGAACATCTTAAGCACAACACTTACATTTTGTCAGGAAAAAAGCCTGAACCAGCAGAAACTTTTAAAGCCAGGGCAGCATCATTACCATAGAGGCAAACACTAATTTAATGTGGTTCACAGTAACAACACACCATTTATTTAAATACTTCACCATTTAATTTATTCAGCATTTTATATTGAAGAGTATTTTCATTAGGATTCCTCTGCAAAACCGAAGAAGGCATTAAATCATTTAATATACTGACAACTGGCTTAATTTATTTAAGCACAGGAGTCTAATTCAAAAAAGCCAGACCTTATACAGAGCCCTGTCTTTACAGCCCTGGCATACAAGGGCCTATTAATTTCAGGGTAGTGCATTACATGAATTTATTTTGAGATCCCAGTGCGTGTTCTCTGGTGAGCAGCCTGCTGTGGGGCTGCACCTGCCAGAGCTGCCTTTAGGAATTCCTCCCAGTGCACACCAGTACTGCTCCATACCTTTTGCTTCTGCAAATGCTGGTGAGCATCCAGCCCTTGGCATTTGTCACCTGGATTTGGTCCTTGGTGTGCCACAGAGTGAGCAGCACRGCTGGAGCAGCAGAGGTCAGCAGGGAAACAGGGGCAAACCAGCAAGCACTGGGGTCATCCATGATGTCTTCATGTCTCATTAAATGGCATTCAGAGCACTTGGTAACGTCTGGGGGATGCACTGAGATGTACCCCTGACTTGGCTGATGCTGAATTACCCAGAGACACTCAGCTCTGCAGTGAGGCCCCTCCAGCCCTGCCCTGAAGGTGCTGAGCAGCCCCAGGACTGCCCACAGCTGTCACATCAAAGCTCCCACACCCTGCCTGAAGCAAATCCTCCACTTGGTATTCTGGGTGCTCAGCTTCTTGGGCAATCCAGCCCTTGTGGCTTATTACTGATGTCCCCAGATCTCCCATAACAAATGGCAGAGAAGAAAATTGTCACCTATGACAAAGCTCTGGGTGATATTGGGGTCCCCAGTGGCTCCTGGTTTGGCAGCTTCCCAAGATTGGTGCTGAAGCAGAAGCTGGGAAACAATAGCACATTTTCAATAGGATGCACAGGGCAACATTAATAAACATTAGGGGGCTTGATATGATCAGCAAAAGCAGCACAACGAAATGAGGTACCAAAAGCAGGCTGGAGAGGAGGGGAAGGCACCTGAACAGGGTGCAAAATGCAGCAGAGGGCAAGGCTGGGAGAGAAAACCTCTTAATAAACTCAACATGTGTGTACCCTTTGAAGGCTTAGCTCCCCATTCCCCAGGTGGGTGTTTGACCCACCTGAAGATACAGATCATACAGAAAATAATAACCAGTAAGTAATAATAATAATAGTAATAATAGGAAGAGCAGGACCTTCATCTCCAATTCATATTTATAATCCAGCAAATATCTCACCTAAAGCCCCAAGATTTATGGGTTTGCATCTATAATTAATATCCTTCCTTAAGCAGGAAAGGGTATGTTTTCCTACAAATAAATCTGCTGCTCTAGACCTGGATTTTGAAGACTAATATTTAAATCCCCAGCAAGACACAGTTATTGATTGTATAGATGCATACAACAAAGACACACCATGCACATTTACGGAGATAGCATTGTACAGCTATTTCAAAAACAAAGTTTCTCTTTTAAATGCAATAAACGAAGCTAAATCAGGAAAAAAAAGGAGAAAGATGGGGAGGTCGACTTGGTGTCTGCTCCAAACTGTCCCTRTTTCCCAAAGATTTCATTTGCATCAGGCCCCTTGCTAAAAGCAGGGCTGTTCCTGGGCGCCAAGACACATAAAGGGCTTTGAGACAAAGGTAATCGATTTGGTTTTAGTGTTATGAGGAAAGTAAACAGTTAGGCTGATATAACAGTAAAAGGGTCAAACAGGGTCAGGGCTAATGAAGTGACTTACAGCAGGTTGGAATTAAAACACCCTTCCTTTTCTTCATCCTCCCCTCCAGGAGTRAGCCCTGTGAATGCCCAAAATCACACGTGGGGGTGACATGCTCTGGTSAGCACTGTGCTGCTCCAAACCCTAGTGACCATGGAAAAGCTTGCCCTACAGACATGCTGTCCAATGCATGCCCTCATGACTTTTATCTCTGTGAAGRACATGGGCTGTGGGTGCCCTGACACTGCTCCTCTCTGCAGCTCTGAAAGGGGAAGAAATTCATGGCTGTTGCTCTTCAAGGCCAAGTACCAGTGGCACAGGGGCTGGGGAAGCTGCAACCAGTGTGGGGTACTCAGCCAAGGCAGAGCTTTGCTGCAACTTGGTTTTCATGATTTAGCATTCCTGCTGTAAATAATTGATACTAATGTAAGTGAGATAAGAGACAGACTGTCTGTGGGCTGGGAGGAAGTGGATCCTGGTGACATCCACCTGGAAATATGCTTGCGGGTTTGTCTGAAATAAAAACGTTGAAAAGCCAAACACGATGTCCAAGAGGTGGGGAGGGAGCAGGGATGGGAAAGGTAATCAGTGATAGGCTCCGAGCACTCTCATCTCCCAAAGAAAAAGCTACCACTAATAATTTCTTTAATAAGAGAATTCCTGCACTAACTAGCACTTCTTCTCTCCCTGAACATGGCTCTCACACTCRTCCATAAGCTGTGTTCCTGCACTGCCAGAGAGCTGGGTGGGTGTTAGCACAATTTAAGGAATTAAAATGTCATTAGGGGGGTGCGTGGAGCACACCCTTCCTTGTTGGACTCCATGCCAGCAGGAAAATGCCAGTGAGCTCAGCATATCTGATGCCTTTGGCTTAGGTTATCTACAACCAGCTGAGTACCAGGAAGGAGCTCAACTGAATCTCGGGCTYTGAAACTGGAGAAGGCAAAATTATATCTCTGGTCCTGCGAGGGCGGCCGTGAGACGGGCGATGGAGACAATCCTGCTGGGTGGAGAAGGGGAGATTTCCCTGCTGGGAACCTTGGAATCCAGCACATGCCCGGGACCATTACACCATATCCATTTCTAAATCCTGATTTGGAGGCTGCTATTGGCATTTCACATCCTCTGAGGAGTCTGTGCCCGGCGGCAAACCGACATTCGCTTCCCCCCGCATGACATAATGCCTGTTTTCATCCTGTCTAGTGGATATAAAAAAAGATAATGTCAGCTGGAAAAAAAAAATGACATCAGTATTGAGCCACTTTACAGCTCTCTGCTTCTCTCTCCATCTTCACATCCCACCTGTGTTACCTGTTGCTCATCAGCCCAAGGACCTTCCTGTAGCTGCTGCACAAGGTATGTGTGCCTGATGGTTTAAACTTGCTGGAGGATTCAAGTGCCAAGGTCAAAGGAATTTGCAGTGGTAATTCCTTCATTTTAAACTATTTCTTGTGAATGTAGGGAAGGTCCCTCATGTCCTCTGTCTCCCATGCCTACAGCAGGCAGCTTGCTGCACTGGTCTCCTGAAGKCCATGCCTTTACACATCACTCTGGTAAGCACATATTCAGGGCTGTAAATTTGTTTTAAAATACACTTTTTAACCTGGAGATCTCATGCAGAAAGGCAGAGGAAAAAASCTGCCTTGGAAATGTTAGGAAGGAGCAGCATTGACTCATCAGTGATATGAATGGGGAAAGCCAGAGGGACCTTCTCATCTCTAATGTGATTTTATGATTCAGTGAATAATGCATATTAGCATAATACTAACTTAAAAAATCCATACTCATCATAGAATCACAGCTATCAACATTATCCTATTATTAATTATTAACATTTACACTATCAATCAGCCCCTGGCTGACTGATAGCTTAAAATCTTGCATAAAGATTGTTACAACAATAGCCACAGTACATCACGTAATGTGCTTCACAGTCGGGTTGTCATATCCTCATCTATAAAGCTTTTTACTAATGCACTTTACAACATATCTTACAGTACATGGATGAAGAATGTGGCTGCACCCAGTAATAATTCCATTAATTATGAATAAAGCATTTACAAATGACATCCTTATTTAAAATTAGTGATGAACACATTTTGGTTTAATGCGGATGCACTGTGTAATTTGTAATTGGATAAAAAGCAATGTTGGCAGCATGGGGTAGGGAAAAGGGGCCAAGATCTTATGATCTTTGCATCAGCAAGGAAAGGGGGGAAAAAACAGTGGAAAAATATGATTGACAAACAACAAAAYATTGGCATAAAGCTGACCAAACTCCAAGGTGATGGTTGAAAGCAATGATTAAAGGTGCYCTGCAGAGCTGAAAGGGAAAAATCCTTACCCACTGACCTTGCATTGCGGTTGTGTTAATAAAACTCACTCCTATATTAATAAAGTCTATATTTTCATTGCTTTCTCTCATTTCAGTGTTTTCAGCTGGCTGGCAGCTCACCAAGACTCGTTAGCCACATACAGTTTGCCTTTGCAGTACCTTGGTACCGCTTTGTCCTGCAGGCTCTCGGAGATGGCAGAATATTTATTGCATACAATATTTCACTGAGGCTACTTACGTCAAGAGGCTATAAATACATTACTCTTCCTAGTTTACTTAAGGGATAAAAAGTGAGTAGCTAAGTTTACAGAGCAGGCCCAGGCTCTATTAAWGTGTGGTCTGTTCATTTTCATATAGATCTCAATTGTTTGAAATTATTTTCCAGATTAATCCCGTGAGTGATTCTTGCCCCGCTGATCATTTCAGAGCACTGCTGGTCTGCTTTTGCAGTGGTCATATTCAGGTTACTGCATGTCTTATGGAAGAAAGGTTAATTTAAACTCATTAAGCTTTTTGGTGATAAAGCCGTGAATATTTATGTGGTCACAGTTTTCTACTGAGAGCCTTGTGCCAAGAACTTCTTATACTGAGGTTCAAGTATTTCAATACRTCCCAACCAGGGATACAAAAATCCCAGCAGCTCACTTCTGGCCACACTGGTATGGGAACAAGAGCTTTAGTGGTCAGGAGAAAGTCAGAAAACTCCTTTAAATTGCTTTTCTCCTGAATTTCCCCAGTGTTTACAGCAGTCTGGGTCACCAAGGTGCCTGGATAATGCACAGGCCATGGTGTCACGTGTCTGTTAGCATGGAGCCAGAGCTGGGCATGTTTCTGGGGGMTGAGGGCAGTGCAAGGTTCTTCAGACTCTGAGAGTCAGAGAAAAGAGAGCTGGATCCATCACATAAAACTAAGGGGGAAAATTACCTAGTTTTGGGTTCAGGCAGATCTTTCTGCACATTTTCCAAGGAGGTGAGATTGCAAGCCAGAGCTAAGCCATTCAGGAATTCTATCTGAATTATTTTCACATTCTTTTTTAATGTCCCATCCATGGATGATACCTAGTGCAAAGCATGACACCTGACGTGGCTCTTTCCCCATATTTTCAATTTAATAAACGTAGTAAAAAGTAATATACAATGTTTATTGCCAGCACTGTCAAGGAGGACACTGTGCATTCCCCCTCTCCTCCCAAACCCTGGCAGTGTAGGAGAGGCTGCTGTAATTACCAGTCTCCTTGTGCAAGACTGCTTTGAAATTCCCAATATTTCTCCAAACCACCAGCAAGTTGGTTTTCAGAGCTGCCTGACAGAGAATTTATTTATTAAGGTCTTGGCTGTTTGCAGCAGTGGCTGGGCAGCAGCAGTTCTGCAGAGTTATCAAAAATCTATTTCCTTGCGGAGTCACAAGTAAAGTATCAAACCCCCTTTGAAAAGCCAAGTGCAACATTTACATTTTAATCTCCCCAAACACTTTCGTTTCTGACAAACTGGGTTTTTTGGTCCGTGTGTTATGGAGAGGAAAGGCGGTGGGGCTGGAGGAGGAAGGTTTATAGCCCTGGGAGGAAGCGTGGGCTGCTTTGAGTGTGTGACACCGCTGGAGTGGCACGGTGACCTCCCTGTCCGTGGGGACCGCAAGGACCGTCACCCTCCAGCACTGCTGGGGCCAGGTGAAAAAGAAAACAAAGCAGCCTGGCCCCAAAATCTATCCGTGCAGGAGCATCAAACACTGAACAATCCCATGTACATGAGTAAAAAAGGAGGAGCACCAGCCCTGTGCTGTGCTGGGCACAGCCTACATGGAGCCCACATGGAGGGGTCAGCGTGGGCTCGAGTGGGGCTGACAGTGGCCACTTGCAGCCACTCAAACAGGGGCAATTAGCCCTTCTTTCACTGTTTATTCACACCTCTGCCCACAGGTTGGTTGGGATGGGGCTGRCTGGACCCAAACTCTACAGTTTCCAGTCTGGAGACAGAAGCAGTTCTGCCTTTCCCTCGTTCCCAGCGAGGCCCAGGTCCTGCGCTGCCTCRGTGGAGTCACTGCAGCAAACCATGAATTATGGATGGAATGACAAATCCCAGCCCGGTGCACGGAGGGAACATGCACAGTGCAGAGCCACAAAAACCACGTTTGTGTGTGAGCCTCGCTTTGTGCCACCTTCACCTGCACAAGGCCCCAAAGGCCCCGCTCTGCTCGGCCTGCCACTCCCTCAGCCCACGGGCCTCAGGGTTCCCTCCTCCCGAGGGGTGTGGGCTCTGAAATGACGTTCTTTGGTTTGAAAAGCGTGTCCCTGTGCTTTGTGGGGCCTTCCTGGGAGCTACTGAGGGAGCTGTGTGGGTAAGCAGTGTGGAGCTCACAGGCATCAGGCGGGATGGGTGTCCAGGATGGGCTCGGTGCAGATCCCAGCTCCAGGGGTGTTCCTGAGCAAAAAAACACACCTTGGCAGGTGAGGGGATGCAGGAGYTCCCACCCAGGCTGGCTTGGAGAGCTGAGCCAGGCACAGCCTTTCCACACGCAGAGGAGCATCCCCTCAGGGCATCTGCAGAGGCCACAGCTCTCACCAGAGCTCCTTTTTCTTGAAGCAATGTGTTGGAAAAGTGCTTGACAGGCTCTGACTTCAAGACTCTGTGATTTGGGGAAGCTCAGACTCTCTAATTTCTTGTTCAGAGAGAAGATGCCTTTCAGGAGGCATTTTTGAAATGTCTTTTAATTTTTAAATGCTTTAGTTCCCCCCTTGCAAATCCAGCTCTCTGCTTTTGTKCACCATCTAATAACGTGATCCACGCAGGCATTTCTGAGTGTGCAATATCAACATCTGTGTTAAAACCAAGCAGAAATCTTTCCCCGAAGCAAAATTTTGCTCTTTATTATTGTTACTTTTTTTYCCCCCCTATTTAATGGTTTGCTTGTCATGGGGCCTCTTCAGCCTCTTATTTTCAGCAAATGAAGGTTCTCTGCCTCTCAGTCCTTGTCAAAGACACTCTGGCAGGCGAGAGCTTCATCATCCTTTCCCACCTCCTGAAAGTATTTTACTTGATGCTCACTAAAACTCTGCTGCAGTAAGGCACCTCACTGAACTGGGTGCCTGAMAATAAATTAATTTATTGGTGTTTGTAGAGCCTTTTGAACTTCTCCTGTTACATAGGTGTCAATAATGCGAATAAAAATAAAAATATTATTTTATTATTTTTATTGTTGTTCTGACTTTCTGTCAGAAATTATGACAATGATGAACATTCCCCTGTGCAGGTATTTAAGCTATCCAGTGGGAGATGCTTTGTTCTCAATTTTGATTATTTTAAGAAGTCCTTTAGCACATCAAATAATCTCCTAGGCAAGGATTTATAGGAAGGTCTTGAGAGCTGTCAGAGTAATGTTTTTCCAGCAGTGAAAACTCAACCTCCTCTTTGATTTTCATTTCTGTTTTGTCCTGGGTGTAGCTGCAGCGAGTGCTCGGTCACAGCCATCAGGATGGAGGAGATGTGTTGTCAGTTGTTTTATTTTTGATCCCATTTGAATGTGTCAGTCAACTGCCTCGAATCAAAGAAAGTGAGAAGGAGCCTTTAACAGTGGTGATTGAAAACTTCAGACTTAGCTTTTTTTCTTATTTTTGTAGATACTAAGTAAAAGGTTGGCGGGTTCTTGTGAATCATAACATTTCTAAATATATCAGAGGCTCTTTGCCAAGCTGCTGGAGAAGGTGGTGTCTGTTCCTATTGACTCCTTTCTCCCCTTCAGATTACTTTTGCATTTAATAATTTCAAATCATCATGCAAAAAATCAGGGACTCTTAACTAGGCTGGCTAAGGCTGTGATTAATGAAAGTGTAATGCAAGCTACTGTACAGCCATTAGAAACCAGTTAGCTAATTASTGTAATCACAGAGGTGGAAATAATTAAGAGACCATAAAATAGAGGTAACCTAATAACAACATTTTCCTCTGACCCAGAACTGGTGAGAAAAGGATGGTTTGTTAGGTTAGGAACAGAGAGGAGTGAAGATGGAATGTTCTGTGAGTAATCACTGTCAGGGAGGTCCTCAGAGCACAGACAAGTAGAACAGAGCAGATTTTACACCAACATAATCCAGACTGCAGCAGAACCCTCTGTCAGTGGTGCTTCACACCTCTGCATCCCTCTCCTATCTTATGTACTGCCACAATTCAGTGACAGACAATCAAGACAGGGTGAGGCAGGAGCTGGCTACCTTGCTCTTTCTTACTTTGTTCYCTTTCTTCTTTCCCAGGTTTTTAGCAAATATAATATTAAAACTAACTTYACCTTGCAGTGCCTGAGTCGACCAGCTTTGATTTCAGGAAAAGGAGAAATCAGTGTCCTAAGGTGTCTAAGAAGAAAATCCTGTTAGAAGATTCCCTATATTTATAGAGCTCCTCGTGTATTTATGTATGTTATTCACTACAGTTTCAGAGGAGTCTACAGCTGGCTGAAACATCTCATGCTAAGAGAGAAGAGTCTTTCTGAACAGAGGAAAATGGTGCAGTGATCGATGAGGGTGGCAGTCACTTCCAGAGCTGCTCCCAGGAGATGGGTRCCAAGCAGATGTGTCACCCCTTCAATCCTCACCTGCTGCTGCCKTTGCACCCAGGTTGGTGCAGCTCTTTGGGCAGTACCAGCACACTGGATCCTCAACAATCCCAAATGTGCTCCCCATGCAGGACTGTCCAGGTCAACAAGAGATGTGGGACAGTGTGATGGGCTGGGTTTCACCCTTGGGGATTAGCAGTGACCTACCCCCCTGGCTGCTGGATGAAAACAGCTCCATGTAACAGGCAATAAAAATTCCTAACCTGTAATTTTTCAGCTGGAAAGGGTCGCCACTATGACCATCTCCATTGGTTCTTRGCATTTCTGCCACGGTTTGTGTGTGTTTCGTTTGACCTGGGTCTAATGAGCAGAGAAGAGGAGCTGCAGACACACAATCAAGGCTCAGCCGCCGAGGCTGATGAGTCTGCCGAGACTGCTAAGTGGGTCTTCATTAGCTATTCACATGCGAGGAGCAACCCTTGTTTATTCTWCTTTCCTAGGTGAATCTATTTTTGAATATCTTTTGTAGTGATCTTGYCTGGGGAGGGTGGCGGGGAGATTGGATGGAGGGCACCACTGCTGCCGGTTAACMGGATAATTGTCCTGGAAAAACGGGCTGTGACACCAAGCTGGCAGCAAGCCGCAAAGAAGAAACAATCTGATGCCATTTGGAGAAGGAAGGAATCCTTTTCCCCAGTGACAYCTCTGGTGGGAGGCAGAACTTTATCTTCTCTTTGCAGCTCAAATGAAGCATCACAGCAGTAGCATTAACCGTGCTTCCACATTTCCAGCTTGTCCTTTCATTAACTTTGTGCGCGTGTGTGTGCTGTAGCAGGAAACACGCTTTCCAGGGGGGTTTTGTGGGTGAGTCACTGGAGCTGCAAGCCCAGGATGWCCCAGGTGGGTCCCCAGGCTGTGGCACAGGTGGTGCTGTTGCCGACAAATGGATGAGACTGGTGGTCTGCAGTGAAGAAGAGAAACCTGATTTATGTCTACCAGTCTGGTGGAGGGGGGATTTTGGAGCAGCAGGTTACGGTGAGCCTTGCTCCAGGTGTGCTTTCATCCCCCCAACTCATCCATGTGTATGGATCATATCCTGGGACATCCTCGAAGACACAGACGGGGCAGTGCTTGACCTCCGGCAGCACCAGTGGCTTCTTGTTCCCTACGAAACAAGCCCCTTTTCCACACTGGGCACTTAAACGCTCTCCTTTAAGCTTTTCCTCGGGCTGGGCTGGGCCGCTGGGGTGCGGATCCCGCCGCCCTCACCTGTCTGTGGCGAAGGCTGCCCTCTCCCGACGCCGGGATCCGAGGGATGCGGAGGCTGAGCCGGGCCAGCATCCCCTGCCAGCGCCCACCCTGCTCCCCGCTGCACCGGGCACAGCCCAGCCCTGTCCCGCCCCATGGGCACAGCCCAGCACGGCCTCGGGCATCCCCCGAGGTGCCCCGGCCCCATCAMCGCCTGCTTCTGATGCTGGATCCGACCTGCAGCCCCCTCTGGCATCGTGGGGATGCTGCTTGAGGAACCTCCTGCTGATTTCCTTTTTACCTGAGCGATCCCAGCCCTTCCAAACCCGCCCAGTACCTTTTTCCTTTTTGTTTCGTTTTTATCTGGCAGTGTAGGTGTGAATCCCGTACTCCTCTGAGCTATCTTTTCCCAGCTGAGTCTGTGCTGCAGACTGTGTGGGTGACACCCTCGGGAAAGCCACGTTTAGCAGAGCATTGCTCCAGGAAAGTGTTTTTTTATATGAACAGAGATGTGAGACAAACTCTTGCACCTCTGGGGTTGGCAAACAGCTGATCCATGAGAGATGACTTTTTTTCCTCCCCTTGTGATTTTGACCTTATTTGCTGATAGTGAAACACCATCCAGCCTTCCAGGAAATACCACWAATCTTCTGTCTGACACGAGAACATAAATCTTCTGTGAGAGACCTGCATCTCAGGTCTCTGGAACCGAGTTGTGGACGCTGGGGTGGGAATCTCAGCCTCCTGAATCCAGGGCTGCTGAACCTGGGAAAAAACATCCCCTATATGGCTGCCCCTTACTGAGCTCATGGAAAAAGTCGGGGGGGTGGGATTTGCCTGAATCACCTTGAGCCTCCTCAATTTTTATGGGAGACATGAAACGCTTCCCCTCCAGCTCTGTGTGTCTGGCTGAAATGAAACACAGCTTTGCAGGCCAGAGTAACCCACCTTCTCATGCTTCAGCTTCCCTTAATCACCTCCTGGGAGAGGCAGCTGCCCTGCAGAGGTTTTGGGCTCTGCACCCCAGGCTCAGCAGGGCAGCCTCAGCTCACACCTCCAAGAACACATTTCCTGAGAGGATGCCTGCAGGTCCCTGCCCTTGCCTGTGCACAAGCTTTTGCAGGTTGTGYCCCCACCCTGCTTTTTGGGGCACCACAGAGCAGTTTCTGAGAAAGCAGGAGTAGCAGTGGGCCCACACGTGGTTATTTGATGATAAGAGGTCATTTGTGGGAAGATGTGGCTGCAAAATTTTCCACCTCTCATCCTCCACGAGTGGTTTAGGAGGTTCTTTTGCTCAAGCAGTTCGTGCTTTTACTTTTGCTCCCTCTGGGCTGGATCCCTCAGTGTGCAAACCTCTTTGCTTCATGGTTCTTTCCCAGAGTAGGGGCACCCCAAACGCCACTGGGCTGGGGGAAGGACTCAGAGCCACCTTYGCACTTTGCTGTGTGTCCCTCTGGATCAGTCTGGTGACATTCCCAACCCTCAGCGTGCTGGGGATTATGGCTTTAACCGAGCCCACAATAATACCCTTCTAAAAGCTCCAAAAGCAGAAGTTTTATCTTTTTTCCTCTGCCTGCACCACTTTTCCTTGTTTTACCACTAGATGGGAGAGTGAGACTGGGCTAACTCAGCTGCTCCCCTCCTTATCCCGCTAGGAATTCCGACGGGAGAAGAGAACTCGGAGATGCCCGAAGGTCATCCCGCAAATCCTCCCACCTCCGGAAGGGATCGGATGACTCCCAAAATGTCTAAGTTGTTGCTTAACCCCAAAAGTTAACGGGCACCGAGGCTTGCCCAGTGCTTTCCCAAAATACCAGAACCCTGTGGATCCCCCTCTGCCCTCAAGGAAGGGGGATTCACTTACACAAAGACTGGATATGTTCTTCGGGTGAAACTCTTCACATTTTTCCCTCATATCCACCTGTCCTAGAGCAGATGGAGATAGAGGAAGCACTTGCAATTCACCTCTTTCATCCATACCTCAAATCCTGCTTCCCAGGAATCCCAGTGACCCCAAAAATSGTTTGGAGAGGTTAAAAAGTCACAGAATGGTTGGGGCTGAGACTTTTGAAGATGATCTAGTCCAACACCCAACAGGTAAATATAAATAAAGCAGCACTTTCTCCTCCTTTCCTTCTACAGGATTTCCTTTCTCCTATAGGATTCTTGTGTAAGGATCCTCCCAGTGACACCACTCTCCTGCAGAGAATAAAATGTGCAAGAGGAGAATTCATGCCCTGGTCTGACACTGCTCACTTCRGGAGGTGCTGTGGTGAAGGAGGGGACAACCCCTGGTTCATTAATGTCTCAGTAAATTTACTTTAACTGCAGCACTTCCCAGCTCCTCAGATTTCCCAAGGTTTTGCTGAGACTGGGTTTATTTGGGAATTATGTAGCTGYAGAAGCAGTTCCTCAGCCCAGTCAGATTGTCCAGTTGGACTATTTTTAATATTGTTCGGTTTGGGGCTTTAAAAAGGAACRTCTTGCTTCCTGGGATTTCACAGATTTTGCAAGAAACCTCACAGCAGACAAATTTTCCAACTGCCTGTGTGACTACATCAGAAGATGTAATCCCTCTAAAGTGGAAATTATCTTTTTGGAGGGTTTTGCCTTTTGCCCAACCTTCTTAATTTGCAAGTTCTTAAGAGAAGTGASTCATTTGTTTAATGCCTGGCACAGTTGGGCAATGAGATGAAATAATTCTAATTACTTCCCTAACTGCAGTTGCCTCTGTTGGGGTCTCCTGGCTTTGCCACCACAGGAAATACCTGACATTAGCCTGCCAGACAGAAGTAACAGCTTCTTTAGAAGACAAAGTCTGGGTTTTTACTGGATCTTTCTACTCTTATTTTCCATAAGCAACAGCCACCCCACCCTGATGATGCACTGAGTCACCATAAAGGAGTGACCAGCTCATTCACCTCCCAGGGGAAGACCAAAAATCCCCTCCAAAGAAAAGAAGAGACATCTTCCTTTAGTTGATAATTAGAGGTAAAAAAAACCCCAAGACATCCCAGACTTGGACTTTAAAATCAGCTAGAACTAGAGTGATCAAGGCCTTGTATGAGATGGTGATAAAGTCAGCCTCATGATTTCTTCTCCATGTTTACAGGRATAATATTTTCCCAAAGTTCAAAGTCTTCCTCTGCAGGAAGCATGTGATGTGCTTTGCAGTCACACCATATTTTGGTGCTATGAACAATTAAAAAAATCCATTTCTGGAGCGATATTTTCTATGTTTATAATCTCTGAACTAATTACAGGGCTGGAAAATCGATAGCTATCTGGAAATCTTTCCAATAGGGCCAGCTAAGCATGCCACAGATCATGCTGGAATATATTCTTCCCAAACACATGCTGCTCCTGACCAGCTCCCAGATCCCACGGGCAGGTGATATCTCTGTCAATAAACCTCTCTACCTCATTGCACTGCAGTGGCAGCATTTACCAAAATCTGCAGGGGGCACGGGGCTAAGAAAATTGCTGAGAGCTGGAGCAATGATTGTGCCAGCATTTTAAGCCAATGACAAAAAAAAAGAAAAGTTCAAAACTGAGTTAGTTCAATGGGAACCTAAAAAAACATTATGAAATAAAGTAATTATAAGTCCATGCCTTAGTTGTAATGCTGTTTAATCAGGCTTTATTAAAATAAAAAGCAAAACCTTTGGTGGCTGAAAATAGCCTCCTTCTCCTGTTAGCAAGAGAGAAGCAGAGTTAAATGGGCAGTCTGATGGTKATTCCACTTCAGAAACACACGTTAAGAGGAAGGGTGTTGCTCTGATGAACTGATCTCCTCTTGCTGTGCAAACACAYTGTGTTGACCATGGCAAATCAGCTGGAACCAGAGCTCAAACCCTTGTGCTGGTGCTCTCCACACTTCCCACACACTTCCCACACACTGCAGGCACTGCCAAGATCCTCTCCAAGATGCTGCTGCCTCCCTCATGCCCTGTGAGAGCTCAGTGTGCTCTTCCTTGCTGTGCTGGAGCTTGTGCTGCTGCTAAATGAGGACTGAATATTCCCAGTGGACACCGTGTCAGCAGCACAGCAAGTGGATAAGAAGCACAGAGCGGGGGATTTTCCCCACACTCCCATTTGCACTCCTGCCTGGTGCAAGAATGTGATGGACTCTGAGCAGTCACAATGCCACAGAGTATTTGATTTTATGTGGTTTTCTCTGATTATTCTTCATAGCTTTTTCCATCCAGCAAACTCAACAGAGGAAAAGCAGGACTGGGGCACRTCTCTGCCCTCACTGCCTCCCCAAGCTGGGGGATTCCCACAGCTCCCCAAGGGGGTCATCCTCAGCCTGGAGTGGAGCTTTGGGCCCAGCAGCCCATGGAGGGCACAGCATATGCCTTGTCCCAGCCCTCATCTCAGGAGACAGGCCATGATTTATAGTCCCTCCTAAATAAGAACTTGGCAGRGYGGTTACGCTCAAAGAATTTAAATTTTGRAGCTGAACACAACAAATGCGATGATCTGGATTGTAAAYATTGTTCTTATTAATTTCTGCTTGCMCTTCTGTRGCACTGCCACGTGCAGCTGAGGAGYTYCTGTGCACATTGGGACAGAGAARGGGGCCCTTGAGCTGCTGACAGCGGGCCCAGACCTGAGAGGGGCMAGGGGTGTTGATGRCAACAGCACCAGAACACASCWGTGGTGTAGCTTTGCTAATCTGGGCTGCTTTCTGCCAAAAAGCAACAGTTACAAAAGCATTGTGCTTATCATCACCACACAGAAAAWCTCCCTTTTAGCTGCTGAGGCTGAAAGGTCCTTGGTGGGGACACAGAGCTGCCACACGCTGCTCAGACTCTGCGGGGACAGACCTACAGCTGCTGCACTGGGCTTCAGCATATTTTCCCTTCAGATRATGGTGTCTTTGGACTCTACTGTCATTCTTGAAAGTTTAATGTCACATTTCCTTCAAATAAAACTCGACTGGAGTGTGAGAACTCACTCCTGTTTCACTCTTAAGGAAGGAAGGCTGTGGTGGCTGCACATCACCTAAGGGGAAAGACCTGAGGAAAAAGAGCTCAGACCCTTCAGAAATCTTTCAAAGAGAAGCCCCAGATCTCCCTTATCTCTTTTAAAATTAACACATCACACTTTGCATATRTTGAGCAAYAAAGTTCCTAATATTGCTTCCCAATAACCCACAGGCCCAGTGGGGCAGTGCTGCTATTTTACAAAGAGGGTGAGAACAGGACACTCWCTCCCCTGGCCAGTGACATTCAGCACCTCAGGGACACCCTGAACTAGAGGTTTGCGCAGAGATTATGGGCTTTAACAGCCACCAAAGCACATGTCACCCATGAATTTGTACAATTCTTCCTTAAACAGTTACACTTTTGGCTCTGTGATGCCTCTGCCACCAGCTGCTGCTGTTTAATCATTGGCTGCTTCCAACCTCCTACCTCACCCTTTCATTTACAGGAACCTCTGCTCTTGTAATAATGAAGGCAGCTCCCAAAACTGAGCAGATTCTGATGGTCCAGTTTGCAAAGACAACAGGGTCTCACAGCAGGGTAACACAAAGTCTGCTAAAAATCCCAGGGGGGGRTTTTCAGAGGTGCTTTTCTCACTGCAAGCCAGCACCAGCAGTCTTGAAAAATCCKACCTTTATTTGCCATTTATTATATGTTTCCTGTGAATGAATTTCTGGCTCGAGTTAGACTTATAATAAAACTATAAAAAATTCTGCTGCTGCCAAAAAAAAAAAATGCAGATCTGTTCCTCCTTCCTGGAGATTCACTGCTTGTTCTGCAACAGGAGATGTGAATCATGGAAGTGTTTATAACAGCAGTATTAGGAAATTATCATTTAGGCACCAGAAATCCATATGAGCCATTATGGCTTTAAATAAATTGTTTATTGCTATGTTAATCTAATCTTGTAAATACATGCACACTTAACTATATTAAAAATGTAAATGCTCCCAGACCTGGACTTCACATGATGAATAAACAACTCCCCATTTTTGCCTTGTCAGCTCTGTGGGTCTTGGAAAAACAAGAGTTGATGGGCACTGAAAAAGTTGATGCCTGCACAGATTTAGCCGAAAGAGTGTCACTATCATCTCAGGGCCCACGTGGCTCAGAGGACTGAATTTGAAGGAATCTCTTTCAACATCTTTTCATGACAGAGTGATTCCAGCTCCAGGAGAGCCTCCAGCCAGTGACTTCCCTTCTGTGGCACTGAATTAGCATTCACTAAACCCAGGGTTTTAATGATTTATGGAGATTTATAAAAAATGGCAGCCCAGAGCTGCTGACACTCCCAAAGCTTCTGACAGGAGTACAACACATCATAAATCCATCCTGGTGTGAAATATTGAATGAAAACTGGTGCAGGCATATCTGCAAGTGTTAACACGACCCATAAAATCAGGGATTCAGACTAAATAAAATGATCAGTGTGCCCCAAACCTGAGAATATAACATATATAATAACAATAGTATAAYAATTATAATGTTAATAACAACACTACTAATAGAGTTACCAGTCTCCTTGTCATTGTTTATTATTGCCACTGCCCTAATAACTCTCAGCTCCAAGGAAGCACAGAGGCACACACAGCCCCGTGTTTTGAGAAACAACCTCTGTGCTTTGGGAAACAAATTCCAGCTCCTCCTATCCCTTAGAACAGCTACCAAGATTTTTGGGATAAGCCTTTGGGAAGACTCTGGAAGAGCCTTCTGCCACTCACACAGCAAGGTGTGCATTGGCTCACGCTGAGCCCCAGGGTCTGAAAAACTGCAGTGTAAACAAACATGCCCCTGGGACAGACTCCTTTTTATTTACAAGTGAATCAGCAGAGACGTCAAGGCTGAATTACAGTGCCTGCCCAGAAGCTCTTAAAGATTTTAGGAGGAGACAGACTTGCAGGCGACCTCTGTCCTGCCTTGCCACACCTTCCCCCTTGGTTACCTTATCACAGTTGCTATTAGCTCATGCAAATCSACAGCACAAGCTCTTTATCTTTATATCTTCCTCACCCAAGAGGTAACCTACTTCCACATGCTGAACCAAAAAAAAAATTACTAAAAAACTGAGTCAAAAAATTACTCTGCATCTCTAAGGACAACTTCATCCAAGGCAGAAAGGACCAAATACACGTGGAGAAGTGAGTTGAGCTGAGGAGCAGGATGCATCTCCGTGCAGCCACAGCCAGTGATTGACTCAGCTCTGCGCTGTGGAACAGGAAATGTGGGGGGATTCCCCAGCTCGGATGCCTTTGACGCACAGCTTCACCTTTGTGCATCTGTTTTCCTTTCCACTCCGCTTATTTAGAATAAAAAGGGTTTGAAACAGGTCTGATTCATCAGGACTGCGCAGCACCAGCCAAAACTATAACCCAGCTTTGTTGTGCACGAAATGATTTGTATATAATAAAGCAAAATCGGTTTGTATACATGGAGCAAATGTTTCCTGGTTTTCCCGGCCACAGCCTGTTGGGAACAACAGGTTCTCCTATACTTCATTTTACTTTAAAAGCAGATTCAACAGCTCCCAATTGAACTAAACCCCACAATAACCCCATCTACCTCCAGCTCCAGGAGGAGCACAAAAAGGCAGCACCTTCCCGCTCCATCCTGGAGCCGCAGAGGATGAGGAGGAGGCAGTGATGTGAACAGCACATCACCGCAGCCCAAGATGGGCTTTGAYGAGCTGCTGGGTCTGCTCCTGCCTCAGCCTCTGCCCCAACTCTTGGTTCCTTGCGTGTCCCTGAGCTCTGGCAGCAGCTGTGGAGAGGTGCCCCACTGCTGTCCCTGCGCTGCTCAGAGAGGGGGTGGCAGGGCTCGGCACGGCAGCTGGATCTCAGATGTCTGCCCACGCCTCTGCCCTCCTCCCTGCCGTGCTAGCTGGGCTTTTCCATTACCCAGCCTATCCTGTGCACTCCGGGAAATGGAGCACTGATTGCACTTCAGGAGCCAAACACGCAGGGCCTGAATTATTTATCTGCGAGCACGCAGAAATGAGCCAAATCCCCAGGTGATGTGGAACAGCTCTTGGAAGAAATGCAGAAGGGGATGCAAAGGCTGCACACAAAGGGTGGGTATGAGGAGCTGCATGGTCAGAGCCTCACACTGCACATCACATCTGCTGGGACTCTTCCTGCCCAGGGGTTTTATGTACTGGAGGGTGTGGAGTGCTCAGGTGTGGGTTCTGATCCAGACACTCTGCTGTCAAACTGCTCAAGAGCCACCTCTGTGCCTCAAACCAACCACTGTGACAGCGAGTACCCAAAAAGCAAAGAAAAACGCCCAAACAAATGTGTCCATGCAAATGCAGGGGGTTTGRGGTGTCCCACAGCTTTCCCGCTCAGCTCCCACGACTCTGGAGGGGTCGTGCATCCTCTGCAATCATTTACTCGGCCGTGCCCAGCCTGAGAGTGCCTGGCGCGGTCCCGTGCCATGCAGATAGTGCCACGATAGCTGTGCTTGTGTCCCGGCTTCAATAACGCCCCTRCACCTGCTCCTCCACTTTCCCTTTTACGACAGCTCAGCTCCAGCAATAGCCGGAGGAAAGAGCAAAGTCCTGTCCTGACTCTCCGCCACCGCAGACGCGGATGCAGCTCCTCCAGCGCCGTTTCCCCCTCGGTCTGGCGCAGGGATGGAGCCCAGAATTTCTCCATGAGCCTGCCGGGGGTGCAGGGAGTCTGAGATAGCCCCGAACGAGGGTGGGCAGCCGGAGCCTGGGGGCTGCAGGTGCGCGGGGAGCCGGGAAATAAGGGCGGGTTTGATGTGATGCCAAAGCCCTTACCGCTATCCCCACCCCTCCTCTCGCCTTCCCCCCCTTCTTCTCTCTCCACCATCCCTCCCCGCTTTTTCTTGCCCCCAAACACGGGACCCTCTCCGTGCCCTTCCTCCCCGGCTCCCATCCCCATCCCTCCCTCCCTCCCGCATCCTCTGCCTTTCCCCGCTTTCACTCCGGCCCCGGTTTCCCCCGCATTGGCCCGGCGGGCGGCGGCGTCCCCGGCGATTGGAGGAGGTGTCCGTCCGTCAGGGCGCTGCCCGCCCCGGCCCCGGAGCGCGGAGCGGCGGTGGCGGCGGAGCGCGGGCAGCGGCGGCGGCGGCGGGGCAGGTACCGGGCACCGGGCATCGCAGCGGGCAGTGCGGCGGGCAGGGGCTGCGGGGAGGGATGCGACAGCGGGGGATACCCCGGAGAGCCTCCCCAGCCTCGGCAGAAGGGAGGTGCCCCGAGGGCGCGGGGGATGCGCAGCTCACGGGGGGCTCAGTCCCGCTCTGGGGGATTCTGGTGACCGCAGCGCCGGTGGATGTCACGGTGGGGAGGGAGTCACCGAAATGGCCCAGGTCACGGGAGGTTTTCCGCTTTGCGATGGTCTGCGAGGATGCTGCAAGGTTGGGCTGCTGCCTGGAGCTGTGTTCGGACTGAATCACTGCGGGTTGGGGCTTTCCTTGGAGCGTGGCCGTGTCTTTCTATGGAAAATTTAAAAGATGCTGAAAAAAGAGAGAAAGTAAGGAAAGGTAGTAAAGTGGCGTGGCAGGATCCTTACAACAAGAAAAAAATGCTGAGCTCATGATAAATTAATGTCTGTTTCACAGGAGCAGAAGTGAAGTTAGTAGTGGGCAGGATGCTGGCTGGAATTAGGGCACTTTAGTTACTTGCTCTATATTACTTYTATAACCCATTTGTTCAGATGATACAAATCAAAAGCTGCTATAATAAAACCATGTTTTTCAGCTCTGAGAGCCTAAAAAGCACAAGTGGACCTTAATCACATGAGTTTGTTGCATTAATATTTTATTACCATTTTATAAGCAGTTTGATTTTACCAGGAAACACACTACAAACCTGAAGTTATCCCTGCCTGGCATCTCTTTTTATATATATGTATATATATTTCTGGGCTCCTACTTTTTGTAGTGCCACTTGGTTGTAAAAACACACATTAAAATAGCATTTGAGGCAGAAATGAACACAAAGGAGATCTTYAGAAAAGTGTGTCAGATCTTGTGAACGTGAGAAAGAATGAAACTGCGAGGGGCGCGGGTTACTCAAATAATGAAAAGAAAAAAAAAAAAACAACGTAGCTATTTATATGCAAAGAGGTCTGGCTTGGAAACTGCCAAAAGTGGTCGGAAACTGAAGCAGCAGCTCTGTGCACTGGGAGGGCTGGGAGGGACAGATCAGAGCCACCTGCCCCGCCAGGACTCCATCAGAGCCCTGCGGTGAGTGAGGAGTGTGGTCAGGTGTCACAAGTGTCACCTGAAGCCCTGGGAAGTGGCCACTCCACTGATATTCCCTTAAGGTGTCCTGCCCATGGGGCACAGCAGCTCGGTGACAGCGGCAGAAACTGGAGTGTGACCCTGGGATGAGAGATGAGACTGGGAAGCGGTGATTCCTGCGAGGGTTGGATATTCCTGGCYAGGAAACTACCTGAGCAAGTACTCACTCCAAGTCTTTACAGAGATTAGAGATTTGCAGGCAAGCGGGAAGATGGGATCAGCCACTAACAAAAGAAATACCCACCGGCTTAGGGAGATCAGCATCCAGCTGCTCGGTGCCTCATGACTGCAAACTCCTCCAGGCAGTTTTAATCTTTTTTTTTGTGCGTGTCTTTGCAGCACGGAACACGCTGGGGAGGATCCTGCCCTCCCATTTGGGGCTTTACACCCTGCAGTAGCAGAACCAGGGAATCACTGCTCTGTTCTATGCTGCTCATTTTGCTCAATCCACCCTTAAAAGCATCTCTGAGCACTTGTTTTGCTTTTCTTTATTTAATTGGGTTTACCAAGCCCAGAACCCTGCCTTTGCACAGATGAAGGTGACACCATACATTCTGCTTTGCCATTTGGGATTTTTGTCTTCTTCACGTGGTTCCTTGAGGTGCTGCCTGTAAGTTGATTATTCAGAGCCTGGGACRTTTGTAACTTGCATAATCACAGTGAATGGTGGTAAAGTTTTGCAAGACTCTGCACCCACGGAACAGAGTTGGAAACTTTTGCTGGTGGGTTAACGAGATGCTTGGTTTCAGGGGAAAGGTTCCCCCTTTGGATTTTGTGCTTAATGAATTGAGGTCGCTTGTGGTAAGGCAACATGTAAGGGTTATAAACCACGCACAGGCTGTTGTTATGTGTGTGTGTGAGCAGCCCTGAAATGCATCAGCCTGGGTTTCTCTGGCCACCCTGAGGGGTGCTGTGCTTCCCCAGCACAGTTAAAAACTGCATTGTCTTGGGCTGGTGAGGGGCTTATCCTTGTGCAGAGAAGCAGAATTTGGGAGCTGTGGCAGCCCAGAGCACGCTGCAGGCAGGATCAGGAGCTTTGTCCGCAGGGTCGGTGGCAGCGTGGCTCTCCCTGCACTTGTCCCCAGCTGTCCCAACCCTCTCTGGCTGTGGCATCTCCTCTCCTGCAGCCACTCTCCCTTTTCAAAACTGATTTGTTGCTAGACCTCCCCGCCACAGAGGTAGTTTTGTTCCATCCTGGCCTGGGCTGCCCTCCTGGCGTGCGAGCGCGGACGCTGAGCGCGGGGTCGGAGAACAAAGAGTTCTGCACGCACGTTCCGGAGGTCAAAGACTTCATGTGCTTTATGAATCCCAGACAAAAGCATCCATCCTACTTCAGTGGATGGGATAAGTGATTGTAGACGAGTACTCAGAGAGAGCCACTAAGTTTAGTGGATTTTATGTCAGAGCTCTCTCCAGCACAGAGGAGAGCATGTGATGAGGCACTGAAGTGTTTAATATTAGCAGAGCAGTGTTGTTCTAACCTTAAATCTCTCTTCAGACAGAAGTACCCCTGAACCTGGGGTTCTGCAATGTTGCTGCTGCCAAAAATAGTGTCACTTCACCTCTAGATTGTAAATGAGCTTCAGCAGTGGGAATATGTTAGCACTGGGAAATACTCTATTCTGGTTCGCCTCSTTCAGCAAAGTGCTGAGCCTTTCCAGCAGCTCTTGAAATTCCTGGAGCAGTGAAGTCCTCTTTATGCTCTTGTGCTACTTCACTGACATCTGTRGAATTATAATAAAACTGAATTTAATTGCTGTTGCTAATGGCATATTGCTGTATGGCATCAATAATCTTCAGTCACTGGAACTCCCAGAGCTTGGCTTGGTTGCTTCAAGAAAAAAAAATGAAAGGCTGATAAGCTTTGTTTAACTGTGGCTGATGGTTTGAAGGAGTTKGGGAGTCATTTTCATGTTGAGAAAGCAAGATCAAGACTTTTTTCCCTTAAAAATACTTTGTTTTGTAAAATCTGGCTGGAAAAAAAATCCAAGATAAAGTACTTTTAGTCATTTTTATAGCTTCATATTTRTCAGTTCAAGTGCTTTGGATATCCGCTGTGATAGGAGTTTATTTTTCTAAATGGGATTAAGAGATTAAAAAAAAATATTTAGATTCTGGAGTTTTGGTAAATGATAGCAACCCATGACACAGAAATAAAAAAAAATCCCCAAAATATCTGAAGGACTTGAGCTCTTTTAGACTTTCCTTCTCTCACAGCCTCTCCTTGAAAAACTGCATCAATCTTCCTAGCATGCTGTATTCCAAATAAATCAGATTTGAAATTTTAATTCAATATTCTTTTGCTTTAAAAGCCCTGTAGGAGGAAACAGAATCTCAGCCAGACAGAGCAGTGATGAGGCTGCTTTACYTTGCCTGGGCTGGAAGGGTTTGCCCAGGGCGGATGCTTGGAGCTTTATGTTAGCATAAGAATTCCCAGGAAAAAAAGGGATTTCAGAGCTACTTCATGGTCTCCTTGGATTGYTGGAGTGAATTCAGTCACTGAGGATTTAGATCTTTGGGCCAGATGTGGGTCTTGGTTAGAGCAGAATCAGCCTTTTCTGGAGTGCCATAAAACCCTGAGTAACCTGTGATCCCTTKATGTTGCATATTCTCCTCTTATTTGGCAGTAAACCTTGAAAAGAGTTTAATTCAGAGAAACTGCTATAAAAGGAGTGAAAAGTAGGTAACCAGGCTGTGATACACTGATTACCTGTCTCCAATATTCTTGTTTTTAAATAATTTAAATTTTGAAATACTGCCTTTTTTTCAAGAGGCAGTAAAAAGAGTTTGCCTGCTACCACGAACCAGCCAGTTTTTGTTCCCTTGAATTCCCTGTTGCTTYCTTGGAGTGATCTGGAGGGCCCTGCTTGGATGCCTTGTGTGAACAAGGTTTAGCAGCAGTGGCAGGAKCAGGACCATCATTTCTTAGGGAACACAGGTCAGACTCAGTCCTCAGTGACCTCCTTGAGCCATGGCCAAGGAGGACAAGGTTATTCTGCTGTGTCCATTCCTCGTGGTGTGGGGACTGGGGGATGTGAGCAGGTCCTCACCAAGGAAAGTAGAAAAGTTCTGAGCCAGAAACAGAAACCACACCAGGCTGTTGTGTGGAAGTGGGAATCCTTTGAAGGCAGCTTCCAGATTTCCAAGTAAATCCATCCTCCAGCAGCTGCTGTCCAGGCTGTGCTTCCTGGTGCAAGAGAAAGGGGAAGGTGCAAGGCAGAGYGTGTGTCCCCACTGCTCATGGACAGCAAACTCCTCTGAATCCAGCAGATGTTTGGTGCTGACAGAGGGAACATTATATGCCTGTTTATTCCTTTATCTCAGGAAGGAACAGCATTTGGCACCAGTTTGCTGCCTGGCTCCCTGATGACCTGGTTGAGCACTGTCAGATGAAGGACATGCCAGCCTGCAGGAGGGGCAGCCTGCAGAGCCTGTGCTGCTTGCAGGGAGTGTGCACTCTTCCTCTGAACACCTTTCTCTGTCCCTTACTGTGGCTATTGATGTGTGTGTGTGTGGAATTGCTGTCTCATACCGAGCTGGGGTTCTCAGAGAGGCCTCTTAGTGCTGAAGGATGTGGCTCAGCATTTTTCCACCTCCCAAAGGAGTCAGTGGAGTCTCACCTCTTCCGGTCAGGGGCGATTTTTATTTATTTATTTAGAGGCATCCAGCCATGGGAGAAGCCAGCAGCCACAGGCAGCACAGCCAGGATGCACCTGCCCGTTTACAGCCCCTTGTGCTTTGTGGCCATGCTTGAGGTTTTCAGTGCTTTCTGCATGAGATGTTGCTGCACCCTCTGATGGAACTTGCAGTACAAGGAGTTGCCACTGGAATGAATCTGAGGTTTCTGAGGGGAGTAGCATGCCAGGGTGGCTTCTTCCCACCCATCCTTGGTGGCAGTGGTCAGCAGCCCTGCTGCCACTGTGCTGATCTTCTGCTCTTCACCAATTCCCCTTTGGCCCTGAGTTCCTGCCCTTCACCTCGGAGCTGCTCTAACTTTTGGCTGTGGTGCTGGTCTGGGATTTTGAGTCAGAGAATGAAGAGAAGTCATCCCTTTGAAAGTGTTCATCATTTCCTCTCGATGACACAAATAGGGATTTGCCCTCTTCAGAGAAATCCCCCAATATACCACAGCCTTTCAAGATCTAGGGTATTGCATGAGAAAATGCAAATTATCTAAATGATCTGCAAGCTGACATTCTGTTTATCTAATAGTATGAAATAAAATGAAGTGTGATGCCTGTTTAGCTCATCTTTTTGGGATGGATGGGGAGTACTTGGTATCTGGAAACTTAGAGGCTGCGGATGCAATGTCAGAAGTCTTACAGCCATGTGAGCCTGTGCCAGTGCTGGACCAAATTCCCTGTGCCACATCTGATCTGTGCTGAATGGGTTAATTGTGCACCATCTGGCTTTGTGCTAGATCAAATATTGTTTCTGTTGTGGTAGCCAACATAAGGCCAGAATAAGCTTGGAGTAATATCCTCAGCTAATCCAACAGAAATATGATTGTGTACCTGTTCCTTCCCCAGATCATATCTGCAATAATGGGTGATTTAGCAACACAAAATCGTTTGTGTGGAGACAGGGGAGAAGACTGAGGGCGGAGCACTTCTGCTGAGAATACAGGCTCTGACAGCTGGGGTTCAGCCTGGAGAAAACATGGCTCTGGGGAGACTTTWGAGCCCSTTCCAGTGCCTRCAGGAAGCTGGAGAAGGAATTTTTACATGGGCATGGAGTGATAGGACAAGTGGAAATAGMKTCAAACTGAAAGAAAGTAGTTTTAGGTTACATATTAGGAATTCTTCCCTGTGATGGTGGGRAGGCYCTGGCACAGGTTACCCAGAGAAGCTGTGGCTGCCCCTGGATCCCTGGAAGTGTCCAAGGCCAGGCTGGATGGGGCTTGGAGCAGCCTGGGATAGTGGAAGGTGTCCCTGCCCATGGGCAGGAACTGGATGGTCTCTGAGGTCCCTTCCAACTAAAACCATTCTATGATTCTGTGACTTCAGGGCTGTGGGTAACCTGAATGTGATGATCTCCTTGCAACAGAGACACAGACACTTAGCTTTAAACAAGTCATTATGAGMCAAAAAATTGCAGTCCTAGTGCAGAATGGCTTCCTAGGGAGCCACCTGAGACACAGAAATGAGGTGATTTAACTTTGCATTTTGCGCGCCGCAGTGACCTCCAAGGTGCTAATCTGAGGTTAACCAAAGCAGAACAGCTGGAGTTCTGCTGCATTCTGAAGTATTGCACATTTCAAGCAGTGAGTTCCTTTAAGTGCTGTCTGGGAGGCTCTGCTGTTCCCCTGCTTGGCAGGAATCTCAAGACTAATACYTAAGAGGATTAGGGAGCATCGCTGGATGTTAAACAAGATCCARGCTAAGCGGTGTGCACCGGTGAGCTCGTGCTCCCAGGGCTGTTTGGGGAAGCTGTTACTTGCTGAGCTAGAAAAAACAAGTGGATTTGTGGGGAAATACCCTTCCCTCAGCTGAATCCTTGCTGTGAGTCTCTCATGCTCCCCCCTGGCTCCGTGTTTCCACCTGCCCATCTCTCATGTTGCTGCTCCCTGCAGTGGTGAGTGTTGCAGGAGATGCTGATGAACAGCAARTTTCTTTTTCTGCGGTGATTTTAGCTCTTCTAATGTGCTCCACTGAGCTCTGTGATGTCTGGTTGGACATGAATGAGTGGGTATCCAGCCCACCTACACAGGACTGAGCTGAAGAACTTGTCATAGAAAGCTAAAGTCTGTCCTTGGCTGGTTGAGCAAAATGACCTTGTGGTACCTGATTTTCCCCAGAAAGTCCCCTTAGTGCAGAAAAGAGGGATTGGAAGGCAGTTGTGTCTCGGGAAAAAGTGAAGTTCTAGGTAATTTCATGGTAACCTTCCAACTGGTTTTCCTTTTGTTTCTACCTTCATATTGATAAAACCATCAGGATAAAAAAAGTGGAMGTGCCTGTAAACCATGGTAGATGTCAACATTATTGAAATACATCTATTCTGAGCACAGCATCCTTGAGTTGTGTAACACAGGATGTTGCATTTTTTTGCATTTTAGTGCTTCTATCTTTGGAAGCACCAGAGGMTCACGTGCCTCACATTCTTTATTTGGGTTTTGCTAATTTTGTTTAATTTCTTACATCATAAAGGATTTGTCTGAGTCTGCATCTTCTGCTTGGAAACAAGGAAGGGACAGCTGTAGGAGCTGACTGATARTCCATGGGAAGAGCTGAGCAGCAGCTCATGCAGAAAGAGTGTGCTGAATATAGAACATTGTTTAATGGGTAAAAATCCAAATGATGGAAAATAACACCAGGGGTTGGGAAAATGCTGGTGCTGTATCTGGAAACCCCCAGCTCCATGGGCAGTGACAGTGATGGAGAGCACAGYGCTGTGCCAGCGTGGAAACCTTCCCAAATGTATGGGTAGGAAAAAGACATTAAAGCAAGAGTGACATTAGGGAGGGGGAGTTAGGAATTATAGCATGAAAGACCCTTTTGTCTGGGTAATCTGTGCTGTGGCAAAAAGCAGTGTCCGGGTTAAATCTGCTCCTTATGTTGGCACTGCAAGTTTTTAAAGATGGTCTGAGGCAGCTGCAGCCAATTGTATTTGCRCAGATAAGCTGGAACAAGTAAATAGACTCAGAAAATCGGGCTAGATTTATCTTCAAAGCATTTTCAAGCAGCTAATTGAAAATTATCCAAGCCACCTTCCTGATTTCTTGCATATTATTGCAATAATTTCCTGGTGAATGGGAAGCACTTGGAAAACATACAAAGGGTTTGTGAGTGCTAAGCTCTGCTGTTTGGAATTTATGTAATTATAACTATGTCCTTGCTCATGTGACAATTCAAAGCCAGTTTCTGCTGCTCTCTCCCATGCTTCAGGCTCCAGTAGGGCTAATCATGTCAAAGCAGGTCTCTGACATGAGGAGTGGGTCAGTGTATTCCTATKGCCCCCCATTCCCAAGAACTTCCTCCCTCATCCCCTCTCTGTCCCTGCAGCTCACCATCCCTGATGGTGAGCACAGCACTGGGTGTGTTTCTTATTCCTGAAACTTTTCCATGAGTTCAGGGCCATGCTGTTCCCACAGGAACTGCTCACCAAAGGCTCCAGTCTGGTCCTGGTGCCCATCCCACAATAGCAGCATCCTCTGTATTGCTAATCCAAAGGGATGCTTTGTAAAAGAGGGCTAAAAATGTAATGTTTGTAAGGTGGAGTTCCTCATCTGCCAGGAAAACAGTTCAGTGTTACTCAGAACAACTCACTCATCTCATTCTGGCTTTTATCTCCCTTGCACTGAACCAGTGCCCTAAGGACAAGCCCTGTTCTCAGGACTGGGAYGTGGATTTATCTCACTTCTGGGAGGCTTCCCCACTCCTAAAGCAGCCAGTGGATTACACTTGATCCATATGGTGTTYATCAGCCATGACAGAAGGAGTGCTGCTAATCCTCTGAAGCCAAACTCTCCTAGGAAAAATTCTGTTAAATGGACAAACCTGGATGAATTTATCCTTTGCTGCAGTCATATGAACTTGGTACTTGGATGTGAACTTTCCCAGATTCTAAATACTTGATCAAGCAAGTCCAAGCTCACACATCAAGGAAAATATAAATAGAGGAGATCCAGAGGAAAATAAAGAGACCCACCACAGCCACTGAGCATCACCTGGGGCTGCTCCTCTCCTGTTTGCAGTAAACTTCCKGATCATTTTTAATCCCTTACCCCTGTTCATTAGGAAATTTCTCCATGTATGCAATGTAATTGGAAGAAATGCTAAGTCTGCTCATAAACTCTGCTCAGCTGTGGAAAGCAGAAGTTAGGTGTAGATGTTATTCACCACAATAATACCATATAAAAGTCAAAAACTGTAATGTGGAAGGGARGATTAACTATTATTGGGCATGTTTCAGCAAATGGGATTATTTTGCATGTCAGTTATGAGTTAATTTGCAACATTAATCTCATMGCAGTCCTTGGCAGAAATACAAAATGTTTTTAATTGGTCCTGTGACTTTTTAAATGATCACCTGATGAAAAGCTTGTAAGTTTTACTATTGATTTAATGCTAAATATTATTGGAGGGGGGGAAGTCTTTACAGATTTCATCAGGAAATACAAATCATAAGCTTTCATTGCCTTGCTGCTTCTGCTGTGTTGACTCRATAATGTTGGCACTCTGGAACCAGCTGTACAGTGGGAAAAAAAAAGGCAGAAATCTTGCAGCAAAATGTGGAAATCTATGGCAGAGAGATAATAGCATTGGGACTGATTCAGTGTAAGCAAGAAATCACCAGCTGAGTCATTAAAAACAGAGATGAATGGGAGGCAATAAATGGGTGGCTTGGAAGAATATGAATGATTAGGAAGTGCATGTGAATGATTAGGAAGTGCATGAAGTTGCTCGGGTTTTTTTCCCCTGAGGATTATATTTTGTCCTCTGAAGTGGCATATGGCTCCTGAGAAAGCTGATACCCACAGTGAATGTGTCACAGCCAATTCATAAATGCTTCAAGAGGTGCCAGGCAGCTCAGGGACAGCACGGAGCAGCAGTGGGCTCCCTGCCCATGGCACCTGGGCACAAGTCATCAGCCCAACTCCACTGGGACATGTACAGGAGGGGGTGTARGGGCTGAGAAGGCTTCTGGGTGGGGGGAAACATCTGCTGCCTGGAGGAAAGGCTGGCTGCTTTCTTGGAAGTGTTTCACCCTGTTTGCTGTTAACTCACACTGACAGTGGCAGGAGTTGAAGGGGGGATGATGTGGTCACCTGGGTCCAGTGGCCCAGACTGCTGCCACCAAGGAAATAAAACTTTTGATGAAGAGCTGTAATCTCTTTCCTGACACAAGAAATACCAAAATATCAATATAAATTCATGAGGTATCAAAGAAGAGATCCCAGTGTTTAAAGGAGTGTTTCCTCCAGGGTGAAGCTGGGCCAGTTTGGGAGCTCAGGGCTCCTGCTTGCATATCAGGTAATAACAGAGATRTGCTTCTTCTGTCTGCTGAAATCAGTGAGAGCAAAATCAATCCCCAGCCAAGAAACCTTCTTTACATGTGCAGTCAAGTGTAACATCAGACATGAGTSTGATACAAGTTTGATAGGAGGAGGGTGCAGCTGCAGCCCTGGCTGCTGTGCAAGGAGGCRTTTGATTTACATGAGTATGAACCATTCCGCCCCTTAGAGCCTGATTCAGCGCCTAATAATCACTCCTGACTTTAACAGAGTGCTAAGGCAGGCTTATTTATTGCTTCCAATATTGCATCCAAAGATGAGAAACAGATTTAGAGCTGTAAGAGTCATAAGAACACTGGAGAGGCAAAAAAAAAAGTGGAAAAAATAGAACCTTGCACCAAGGCATCATTTTTTTTTGTGCCAGCACGTTACAGCAGTCTGTCTCTGCAGCAAAATTTCAACCCCTGCAGTCAGTTTTTGCATTTACACTTTACACATCAAAGTTACCTGGCTGTACTCAGCCAGCTAAGGTAGGAGTTACCTGGAGGAGTTCAGTGTGGAGCTGCAAGGCTGCCAGGCTCACCTGCCCTGCACTGTCAGCAAAACCCTGCTGGAATCTGGACCCTGAAATAGGAAATAGKCCATGCACTCTGCTCCCTTGACAGGGTAATTAAGATAAAATTATTTGCAAAGGAAAGTTGACCTTCATTTGTTTAACCGACTTAAAGGACCAGATGTGTTGTAGCACTACTGACATAGATGTTTAAGATTTGGAAAGCACACATGGTAGCACACCTTTGTCCTTCTGAGCATCACTTTCTGCCCAGTCCTCCTGCCCCAGTGCCTGCAAGACCTGCTGGTGCAGAGAAGCACATCTACCTAGCAAATGTCAATCATTTTTTTTACAGCAGCACAGATAAGTATTCAGGTCTTCACCAAAGGCTGCAATATTCCCAGGTTACAGCCATCTGAACATAGTTCATTTTATCGGGGAAAAAAACGCCCTTTTTTCCTCTTCCATGCTAATGAGGCTGTCATCTTGGGGGGAACATTTTTGTGGGAACCTCTCCAGTAGATATTGGCAAAATTATTGAGAAGTACAGGATGCTTTGAGGATGCTCTCTAATAAAACAGTYCTCTCCTAGCATTTGTTGTATATTTAAGACCAGTATTCAAGGGAGAACCTTATTAATTTCATCATTTATACTTGAGCCAAGGCATTTAAGGAAAAATACTCTTGGCTGGTGGCACGGTCAGGTGCTGCAATGCACAGGAACAGGGTGAAAGAAGGCAGTCTGCATGGGTAATCAGGTTAGAGTCAGCTGCCTCTGCCCTCCAGCCTGCTCTGAAATGGCATGTAGTCTAATTAGTTATAGAAAGGATTTTACTGAATAGTTGTAAACAGATCTGAGGGCTTGGAATAAAATCAATCTGACTGTGGAAACTTTTCAGGATAATTATAAACTGTTATTGGCAGAGTGTGAAWGAGAGACCAAAGGACTTCTAGCAGTGGGAAACTTGTAGCTGTGTGGGCTGTTCTCTGCAGGGGGAAGAAAGGGGATGGAGGTTGTGGGGGTCTCACCAGAGGAGGGATAAGGGGCTTTAGGATGCCTTATAGGTGCTTTTCTTTAAAGGCTTGTGAATGTTTTGTTCTTGTCTGTAATGTCAGTGATGCCCTGACACCTGAGGTACCAACACATCCCGTGCTGGGAGGCACATGATCAGGTGAAGTGTACAGTGAAATGCTTATACTTATTAACAAAAAAAAAAAAAAAAATATATAAAGGCATGTAAAACTTCTCTTTGCACAGATCAGAATGGTCTTGGCTCAGACCTTCACCATCTCCCTACTGAAGTAAGTGCTGAAAGCTGCAGCTCCCGCACAGGCCGGCCCTCGCTGCCCCACAGAGCCACCCTGGCTACCCGCTCCCCTCGGCCTGCCGCTGGACCCTGCGCTCCCGTTCATGGCAATGCCCCAGAACTCCGCCAGGGAAAATGGCTTTTGYTTCACTCAGCCCCTCGACTTCTCCTGCCCGTCCCCCCGTGCCGGAGAAGGCTCTGCGAGGGGCAGGGATGGCTGCAGCACCCCCCTGAGCAATGGCCTCACGTCCTCAGGSGCTCCCAGCCCCTCTGGCTCCTGTGCCGAGCCCCTCTGCAGGCCCACCCCGGCTGAGGAGGAGACGCCGCTGCAAGAAGGCATCAAATACGTGTCTGCTGAAGGGGAGGAACTGGCCTGCGGCTGGGGAGGCTTCACCCCCGGCTGCCTGCAGCTCTGCAACACATCCAAAGGCGTCTTGTTCTTCCTSTGCGTGGCCTCCTTCCTGCAGGGCATGACCGTGAACGGCTTCATCAACACCGTTATCACCTCCATCGAGCGCCGCTTCGACCTGCGCAGTTACCAGAGCGGCCTGATCGCCAGCTCCTACGACATCGCCGCCTGCCTGTGCCTCACCTTCGTCAGCTACTTCGGGGGGAATGGCCACAAGCCCCGCTGGCTGGGCTGGGGGGTGCTGGTCATGGGCCTGGGCTCGCTGCTCTTCGCCCTGCCCCACTTCACCACCGGGCAGTACGAGGCGCGCTCGGCGGCCCAGGTGGGAGTCTGCGGGGGYAACCAGAGCCTGCCCTGCTCCCAGGCTGCCTCCAGCCTCTCCAGCTACAGGTTTGTCTTCATGCTGGGGCAGTTCCTGCACGGCATGGGAGCCACGCCGCTCTACACGCTCGGCGTCACCTACTTGGATGAAAACGTCAAGACCAACTACTCCCCTGTGTACATTGGTGAGTGGGGCCGGAGGGGACGCTCCAGGGATTTGTTCTTGTTTTTCCTCAAAAGCTGGGTGGTGGGAGGGAGAGGTGATGGTCTCTCTGCCTTGGCCAGCCCACACTGGGAGCACCTCTCCCTACACTTTTTGTTCCTGTTGAGTGGTGAGGTGGAAATCAGAGGGACATGGCAGCTGTTGGAGAGGTTTTGCTTATTTTCCAGGAGGAAAACTGTGAGCTCGGTTGGGTGTTTTTCCTTCCTCAGCTGGTGCCTTGTAGGTGGGGAGTGCCTCCTGCTGCTGGCATGGGGCCAGCCCGTGTGGCATTAGCATCRCTGGCAGACAGCCATCGGGCCATACCCCCAGCCGTGCAGGGGGACACAGCATCACAGCGTGATTTGGTTGCAAAAGGACCTTTAAAGGTCATCTAGTCCAATGACAAGGGACACCTTCAACTTGATCAGGTAGCTCAGAGACCCATCCAGTCTGACCTTGAATGTTTCAAGGGATGGAACATCCATGACCTGTTTGAGCAATCTGTGCCAGTCTTTTATCACCATCATTTATATCTAATCTAAATCTTCTAAATCACCATCCCTTCAGGCCTCAACACAGCGGGGATGGGCATTGGGCTGCTCAGCTACTGCTGGTGCAAAGCACAGCCAAAAAAGAGGCTCAGCTCAGCCCTCCTTATCACTGGCCACTCAGCAGCTGCCAAACACTTACAGTCCTGTTGGTGAAAGTGCCAAAAGGGTGATCTTTTAGCAATTTCAAAATGTATCAGTCTGCCCACGCTGTATCAGAAGGCTGTGCAGTGTGGGAAGGAGATCACAAGGAGATCATCAGCAAGTTGATCTTTCCGTGTGTCATGGTTTAAACAGCAAACTGAAACAAGTGCCAGCGGTGCTGTGTTTAGTGTAGACATTTGGTGTTGTCAGTGGGAAAGGAATCCTGCTGCTCATTGCTGTGGCAGTGGGATCAGCATCTCTGCTAAATATGGTTTATTTCTGAACCAATTCAGCCTGCCCCACACTATAAAACTTCTCAGGTTGGATACAAAGGCTTCCCTGGATCAGAAGCATGAGAGGAAAACTTGCTGGATCTGTGTTTGTGTCTTGGTGGCTTAGGGGGAASGGTGTGAAGCAGCCAGAGGCTGAGCATCCTGCATTCAGGAGGGAATTGGGCTGGGGATGCCTGGCTGACACACTGCTGKTTGTCTGACATGACTTGTTTTCCCTTTCAGCTGTTTTCTACACTGCTGCAATCCTTGGGCCTGCAGCGGGTTATCTGGTAGGAGGAATGTTTCTAAATATTTATACTGAAATTGGCAGAGAGTAAGTCGTTAAAAAAAAATCTTGTTCCTTTCCCTTTCTGCTTTGTGTTTCCTTTGGGGTAGAAAAAAATAATACCAATGAGCTGGTGGCTGGGTGGAAGTGTGCCTGGGGTGKTGGGTGCTGTGTCTGCAGGTGGGGAGGCTGGAAGGGTGGTTTGCATTAGTGCTGCTGCTGGAGGGAAATTGCTGACAAACCTGTCAGCTTAAATCCTTCCTCACGCTGCACTGCCTGTGCTAATGAGGCTGTGAGCAGCAGGTGAATTTTTTTGAATGAGTTCCCTGGTGGGGAAGTGCTCCCAGCAGTGCTGCTCACCCTCCCAGYCATTCCACCTCCCAGGATGCTTAGTCCCTCCTTGCTTTGTAKTATTTGTAATTTGTTCTTGTTTCCTTACAGGCTCTTTGTAGATCATAGAATCACAGAATGCTTTGGGTTGGAAGGGGCCTTAATGATCGTCTAGTTCTGACCCCTCTGCCATCGGCAGGGACACCATTTACTAGACCAGATTAATGGGTTAAAAAGGGTGAATGGGTTTCCAGGGGAAGAAATGGGTTATTTCCACCAGTTTTCTTGCAGAGGGTGTTTTTGGGGTGGAACAAGGATCTTGGCAACCCTTAAAACACAGCTGTAAAGGAGTGAGGCGAATGTGCAAACCTGAGATTAAATGAGAATGAAATGGTTTCCTGGGCTTGTGAAGTGTTGTGCTCTGGTGGGGCAGTGCTGTGCCGAGGCAGGAGGGATGCTGGACKTGGCATCCCCATCAGATCGCTCCGTTCCCTCGGCTGTCACCCCTGACCCCTGCCAGCCTCGGGCAGAGGCCCCGCTCCGTCCCCAACCAGCTCCTCTCTCCCTTGTGTCCCTTTGGCTCCGCTTCTTGCAGGGTCGACATCGCCCCCGAGAACACGCTGTGGGTGGGGGCGTGGTGGATCGGCTTCCTGGGCGCCGGAGCCGCCTCCCTCCTCATCTCCATCCCCATCCTGGGCTACCCCCAGCGCCTCCCAGGTACGGGGGACTTGGGGCTGGGGCTGCTCCCGCTTGCCCTGGGGCTCCCACCCTCACGCACGTGTGTGGCTGGGGGGGCTGGGAACAAAGGAAGAGCTTCCCGGGTTTAAGTTGTAATTCCTAAATGGGTTTCACCCCTCTGGCTTTCCATCTGCCTCTGTTGCTGCCTCTCCCTCGCAGCTGTTGGGGGAGGGAGGATGTCACGYTGCGTTTTCCCCCTGCCAATCCACGGCGTCTGTAGCGTCCACATCCCTTGTCTGACACCTCCTCTTTCCCTTTGCATCCCTGATTTTCAGGATCCCAGCGCTACATCGTCATGAGGGTGTCAGAGGCCCATCAGCTGAAGGATGGGAGCCACAAGAAAGCGTCGGATCCGGACTTTGGGAAAACAGTGAAAGATCTACCTCGGTGAGAAAAGCATCCCACACAGAGGCTAGGGAGCCATCCACAGAGGGGAGAGAGAGTAATGAGCCCAAGCTGAGCTTCCTGCAGCCCTGCCAGCTCAAAGTTTTGCCCACCTTCAGGCAATGACACTTTCTTGCAGAGGAGGTGTCAAAGTACCTGGTCTGGGAGCTCTTGGCAAAGAGGCTGAACTAGAACTGGTGCTGAGGATCAGAGCAGGGGACATATATCCAGTCCCACTTAGGTTTTCAGAAGCTCGTGTCCACCTGCAGTCCTGTGYCACACACTTGAGTTTTGCAGAGAGTGGCTTGATGCTTTAGGTGATGGGAGATGCCCAGGCACTGGCAGCTCTCTCCCTCTCCCCAGCAGCATTATTTCTGCCTGYCTGCTTCTGCCTGGCCTCACCTGGCCCAATTGCGTGTTTCCARCAGCTCCTCCTCCCCAGCCCCTCGGGGCTTTAATCCTTTCCTCTATTTTTACTTGTGTTAGATCCCTGTTTTGTCATTTTTAATGAGAAACAAGATGAAACAGGCCCTGTGATTCTCACAGCTCCATTCCAAACCCAGGGAACAAGATATACCACACTGTAACTTTCAGTTCCCTTTCTCTTTGTTTCTTGGTTTCCTTTTTTTTYCTTTTKCCTTCACATCTTTCAGCCTCCTTTTATGTRTTACTACTTCTTATCTCTCCAGCAAGGCAGTGACACAGCAACTTGCTGAATCCTGAGCTGCTGCTCAGCTCTGTGRTGGGAACAAAGCCGTGGCCAAAATAAAATGTGGTCTTTTAACCACAGATACTTTGATATGGATTTTTTAAAGATTTTATGATTTTTTTTTGTTGTTGTTATGTTGAGTTGTATTTAATTGGAGGGCAAGGGGAGAGGTGCTGCTTTATTTATTGCTTGGGGTTAGCTGGCATGGAGGATCTGGATGTTGCAGAGATGCCTGGATATTGATTCCTTTTGGAGCTTGCAGTCAATAAGGGGATCTTCCTTTTTTTTTTTTTTTTTTTTAATTATTTCTCCCAGGACCGTTTTTTAGGGAGGAGATTTTATCCATGTGTGATGGCTGCTCCCTGCAAAGGAAAACCTCAGGCTGCTGCCAGCAATCACTTCTGAGCTTTAGTTGTGGTCTTTGTTGTGCTGGCAGAGGAGGATGGGAGCAGGTGCTCAGAACAGGAATTTCCAGCACCAGTTGAGCTGTGTTGTGTCAACACAACCACTCACACCCATCTGAAATTCTTGGAGGCTTTGTAGGAAGTTTACCAGGGGTTAAGGCAGTTTTATGAAGAATATTACATTGAACAGATTTCATTGCTGTTATTAAATGGCATTCTTGACTGGGTGCCATTTTCCGAGGTCATGGCTCGTTCTCCTCACGGAAATTGAATTCAAAACCTGCATTTAAATAAYGATAAGGCTGTGACTAAAACCAGCACAAATGGGGCAGCAGAGAGGGATGAAATCCAGTGGTTGATGCTTTTCTTGCTTGTCTGGAACAAAGCTCCCACTGTTTCTGCTGTCTGACAGCAGGAACAGAGACAATCCTCCTCCAGGAGCATCTTTCACATCTTGTTTCTGAATAGCAAATACCCAAAGGTGGAAGTTTGGATCAGCCAGTTCAGACCAATCCAGACCTCARTGTGATTTAGCAGCAGGAACCCAACAGACTTTTGTGGTCCCTGGTTTTGATTAATAAAAGAGAAGTGCCTTCAAGGCTTTCTGCTCTGGAAACTTGCATTAAAGAGGAGATCCCATCTGTGCAGGCAGCTCTTGGGGACACGTGGACCAGGCTGGAGGGTGAGGCCAAAAGACACTCACTGTTCCTTTTGTGTTAGTCAGGGATTGTGTGCCACGCATTTTCTCACAGTTTGGGCAGTAAGAGTCAGAAAGATAAGCAGAAATAGTGATGAAATAAAATACTGTTCCATGCCATCAGGTCCTTTCTAAGTGAGGTTAATGAATTGCTGCATTCACAGTGCTGCCTGAGAGCAGGAGCTTACAGGAATGCAGCCCATACAGCCTAATCCTCTGCCCTGGAGACACTTCTGTCTTAACTCCTGGGTTGAAAAGGCTTGCTAAAACAGCATTTTCCTTTCTTTGCTTCCATATGATTGCTTGTCATGGAGTAACCCCTCCTGCCAGAGCAGAGGGACTCAAAGGGAGCTGTACYAAGGGGAGGCTTTGTCCCTGAAAGCTGCAGGGTGGGGTTTGTGAGGATCACTCCCTGGCCTGGCAAGCCCTGATCTTCAGCGCCAGGAGCTGTGGCCAATATTTCACTGACCACTCCTGGATTAGRTGCAGGGTGGGACTTTGTTTCATTTCAGGGCTTTTCTGCAGCTTTCTTGCATTTTCCTACTTGCAAGTCCAGCCTGTAACTTTTGGGCAGAGGGCACAAAATCACACTAGTGCCAGGGAGCAACTCTTCTCTGTAAAAAGGAGAAGGCACTGTCCATTTTCTGCCTCAGCCACAAGATCTACAGGCGTTTTCTCACTAAAATGTTAGGCTTTATGCTTCCAAATTAAGCACAGTCAAAAAGATCTGGAAAATAAAATAGTACATTAAACTAATCCCATGAGCTAGGCAGTGTAAAGCCCCCTGTAATCAAAGTGTAGGAATGTGTGGTATTTCTGTCTTTCAGCTTCTTTGTTCTTTTGATGTAATGAAATTCTCCACTTCATGTGAGTAAAGTTGCATAAAGCTGGCTCTGAGCCTCAGCACATCTTTCCCTTGCCTGTACCAAGGCAGGTTTTCTCTGATCTCCCATTTCCACCAGAGCAGGAGGTGGTGGCTGTGCCTTTCTCCTCMGTGAGCACCCCATGGCATCACTCCTGCAGGATTTGTGCCCATCCCAGAAATGAGATAACCCATGGCACTGCTCTGGGCTCGGCCAGGGGGAARTCATGGGGCAGGATTTGAGGCTGGTTACAAAACATCCCCTGCAAAACAATGTCAGTCCTCTTAGTCCAATATCCGAGATAGTGAGAGATAATTGAGACCATTCCCTGTGCCCGAGGGCCTTTCTGCATCCCAGGGATGGAATTGTTGCTGGATCTGCATATAAATGACACATGGCAATTTTTCAGGCATATCTGCAGCTCTCTCCTAAATCCCAGTGGGTCAGAATAAAGTGGAGTTACTCAATTTATACGTTAAGCTTCAAGTAAAACCGGGCTTAGATTGTGGCAGAAAGATTGTTTTCTGTTCTTCAGGTGTCTTGGAGGTGTTTCCTCCATACAGAAAGGCTTGCTTGGCATTTCCCCTGAGTTACAAAGCATCCATGGTTATCAGAGGTTATTGTTCTGAGAGTGTGGCTGCACAAGTAACGTGTGCAGGTGAGGATGTAGCACAAGTTTGCTCTTGGTCGAGCCAGGAGTCCCAAGATACCTGCCAAAAGGCACTAGTAAAACCTTGAAATGATGGAGATTTGGTGAGGAGTAATGTCCTCTCAGTRTTGCCCCATTTAAGAAGAGAAAGTACTCAGCCTCACCCTAAATAYTGGAAAATGACTGCTGAAATCATCCATGCAGAATTTGTGGGTGCCCTCAGTGTGTGTTATATCACTCACATACACTCTTTGTGTCAYTGACTGGAAAAGCTCTTTCAAACCCCAATAAGATTCCTTTTGGTGTTTTTCCTTTTGAAGAGTTGCAGGATCATGGGATTCTGACTTAGAAGACCTGAAATCAAAATGTGCCTGAAATAAGTGATTCAGTTCCAATATATTTGCCCTTCCCAGGTCAGTGCTGCTACTTCTGAAGAACCCCACCTTCATCTTCCTCTGCTTAGCAGGAGCAACTGAAGCCACCCTCATTGCTGGGATGTCCACRTTTGGACCCAAATTCCTGGAGTCTCAGTTTAGTTTAAGTGCCTCTGAAGCTGCCACCTTTTTTGGTAAGGAAACCATGTTTTTGGAATGTTTTCCTGTTTTGCCAACAAACAGAAGAGCACTTTTAGCTYGTTTAGAATGGAGACAGATGCTTTGTGGTTTAATTATGGACTGGTTATCCTCTTCAGCTGTTAGATAGGATCATTTCCTATCAGCACACCTACACCCAGTGCATTTCCAGAGCTGCAKCTACTGACATCAGGAGGAAACGTGTCACTTCTGTGGCCATCTGTTACCTCTAGAGGAAGGCAAAATAATTGTAATTCCTCCTAGTGCATCACCAGGAAATGTTGGCTAAACGTTTCCTCTGAGGAGGGATGTCAGGGCTGGGGGGGGAAAAAACTGGGAGGATCCTCACCTAAGTGAAACCTGAAAACTCCTTGCTGACATTTCTAAACTCAGTTTTGTGGTTTTTTCCTCTTCTTTTCCAGGTTACCTGGTGGTGCCAGCTGGAGGGGGAGGCACATTCCTGGGGGGATTCCTCGTGAATAAATTTAAGCTGCGCTGCTCGGGAATCATCAAGCTGTGTTTGCTTTGCACAGTGTCAAGCCTGCTGGCCATATTCATTTTTTTCATCCACTGCCCTAACATGCCCATGGCAGGAGTAACCCAGATGTACAATGGAAGGTAACAACAACCACCCTGTCTGTCTGTCTGTCTGTCTGTCCTGAGGGGCTCTGGTCGGAATAGAAGAATAACTCAGACACACAGTGCTGGTGGCAGTCATGTGTGAATTTGTTGAGGGTAAAGGTGGTGTCTGGTCTGTCCCACAGGCTGATATTGAGAGTGAGACAAGAAAACAGGTGTCCTAAGTTGTGCAGTGAGATGGAGTTTATAATTAGTCAGGGAGGGAAGATCAGCAGCACCAGAATGGGAGRTGCTCCACTCTTCAGCTGCCTTTGCAGCAGCCCCCATCTCTGTCCAGTGRGATAAACTGAACCAAAAGTGGGAATCTCCTCTCTGAATGGAAGTGCCACCCTAAGAGCTGGTCACTGAAAGCCCCTTGGTGRCTGTGGGAGAGACAGCTCCAGGGCATGGTTAAAATTGGGTGGGATGAAAGCCTTCCCAAGCCTGGCTTTGTGCTCCTTGGGGACCCACCACAACTCCCACTGTCCCCTCCTCTCCCCACTTCCTCCTGTAAAGTGCTGCACACTGACTGCTCCTGTGTTTCCCTCAGTGCTTTGCCAGGTGGGCACCTCAGCCTGGCAGCAGCCTGCAATGCCCAGTGTGGCTGCTTGCAGGAGACCTACAGCCCTGTCTGTGGCACTGATGACATMATGTACTACTCCCCCTGCCAYGCTGGCTGCAGAAGGGTGTCTGAAAACCTCAGGAGTGGCAAGAAGGTAGGTCTGARAGCACTGTGGGTGARCAGGGTGSTGGCACATCTCTGGAGTGACTTGGCCAGCTCTGCAAAAGGTTTGCTGCAAATCAGTGTGAAATCAGCCAGGGCAGGGTGGAAGCTCTGAGGTACCATGTGAGATGAGAAGGTACTCTAAGGTCACCCTGCTTTGCTTCTCTCCTTGTATCAAATCATCTTTCCCTCATTCTGGGTCAAACTGTGCTGAAATCCATGGAAAATCACCCAGGCAGGCAGGGAGCTTGGTAAGCACCTGATTTCTGTCCTAGTGCTCATTTTGGGCCTTGAATGAACATGATGCACCTCCTTATCCTTCCAGCACGTTATTCATGGAGTCAGGCAAAGGCTTAGGAAGGGTAGAGGTGATACTCAGCTRCCTGGCAGAGCTAAGTTCCCTTGCTTAATTGACTTGCTTGGAAACAGAGTGTGTCAAAAATGCAGCTTGATTTCCACTTCATTCTGGGAGTCTAACCAGCTGCTTTCTGCCCTCCCTGAATTTCTTGTTTTTAAAGCTTTGACTGTCACCACGCTCTCCTCAGCAGAGCCCCCACCAGCCTTTCTTTCCCAGGTCTACCATGAGTGTAGCTGTATTGAAAAAGCCCTCCTGCCTGGCTCTGGCAGAGCAGAGGCAGGGAAATGCACCTCCTCATGTGCAAAAAAGCCCTTGCTCCTGTGCTTCATGTTCGTGGTCATCTTCTTCACCTTCCTGAGCAGCATTCCTGCCCTGACTGCCACTCTGAGGTAAGCAAGGGATGTCCTCACCCTTTGCCAGCACTGCAGGAAGCCTCATATAATAGGAAATCTCCTCCTCTCTGCTTAATCCTGCTGGATCAAGCATGGGAAAGGTGTGGTGGGAACAGTTAGTGGCAGCCTGGAGACATCAGGACTAATTCCTGTCCCAGGCTGGGAAAGGAAATTTCAGCATTGGAAGTTTTGTCCTCTGACATGGGATACAAACATTTACAGCAGGGGTTGGGGGGACACTGCACTGGGGTGATCCTGAATCTCCAGAGAGGATGGAGGTCCAGGTGTGCTGGAGGTCCCAGGTGTGCTGGAGCTGGAGTTGGGAAGCAGGGAGCTGCAGCCTGGCAGCACTTTTAAACAAACCCCTTTTTTTCCCCAGGTGTGTCTCTGACAGACAAAGGTCCTTTGCACTCGGGATCCAGTGGATTGTGGTACGGACACTAGGTATGGAGCAGGGGGAATTGGCACCCCAGGATGGTCTGGTGGTTCTGGGAGGTGTGTGCCAAGCTGTCATCCCAGAATAAAACACACTGGGTTGGAAAGGAAGGGAGTAGGACACACACTGCTGAAAAGGAGAATGCTTTCTTTCATTTGGTGTCATTCAGGACAACCTAATTCCCTTTTGCATGTGGTGTGCAAACTGAATGGAAGGTTCTGTAACACGTCACAGGGGACAGAGGTTCAGTGTCCTGCCAATCTGCCCTTATTTTAGGGAAAAGGAGCAGAGGAGTTGAAGTTCCTGGGAGTGTCTTTTGGCTCTTGTGCAACATGTAGGGCAGGATGGCCAAAAGACCTGCTGGACTCTCAGATCTATATAATGCAATATATTTTTGATGTCTGGTGGCTGTGGATGCTGCAGGATGAGTTGTCTTAATCATGATATCAGCAGAGCCTGGGGCTTTTCTGTGAGGGCTGGTGTGTAGGTGCTGCCCAGACTGAAGGTGCCCTCTGTCTGCCCACAGGAGGCATCCCTGGCCCCATTGCCTTTGGATCCATGATTGAYAAGTCCTGCCTGCTCTGGCAGGACCAGTGTGGTGAGCAGGGCTCCTGCTATGTTTACCAGAACTCAGCCATGAGCCAATACACCCTCATCGCTGGACTGGTCTACAAGGTGAGGCTGCTGCTTACCCCCACTSCCTGAGAAAACTGCCAGGGCTTCAGGACACAACGTTTTGCTCTGGGAAAGAACTTTACAAAATTRGRTTGCCCTGATCTGGCCCACCCCCARACAAAATGAAATTTTTGCACAAYGAAATTCTCAGGGAAGGCAAAAGCCCCRTTTGCTTCTCATCAGGTGCTGGTGCTCCAGATACCATCATTCTGTTAAATTCCCATTATTTTCTAGGCTTGCACCATGTGAAATGCCTCCTTCCAACAGCAACCAAAGTGATTTTTGCTAGAAATGGAGTGAAATATCTAAGTGTGGTGTATTAGTGAGAGTAGGGGATGGCATTGTGGGCAGGCTGTAAATAACCATTCCCCAGTCACTGCTRGAAAATAAGAGAGCTTAGAGCTGTGGGTTTTATTTATTAGCAGAAAACCATCATTTTAACTGCTCCCAAACAAGCACTTKCCCTAGACAGTAGTGTTTAGCAGCTGCTGTGATAAAGAGGTTTTCAAAAGCCTTCCAGCAAAAGGCTGAGGCAGTGTGGGCTCATGCAGCCCTGCTCCAGGTGTCCATGTGGGGCTGAACTTCTCCAAATTCCCATTGCTATGGGGCTGGCTAAATTCAGATTTTTACCCCCACTGGCTCTGTGTGCTGCTCTGCTTCCCAGGCTGGCCAACATCTCCTCCTCCCCAGAGCCTGGTCAGCAGAGATGTGGGGTGGGCTCCTGGTTTTGGGGGAGAGCAGACACTGATGGGAATTCTCCATGGCTGCAGGTCCTCGGGACAACCTTCTTTGTAGTGGCCTGTTTACTCTACAAGCCCCCACCCCTGGAGTCAGCCCCRGGCAGCTCAGATGCATCTGAAAATGGCACCAGTGACCTCCAGGAGCACAAGCCTTCACTGCCAGCTGAAGAGGATATTTAGTGCTGTCCACACACAAGTGACTTTCTCAGCCTCAGAAATACCACGAGAAGACATTATGCAGTCTCCCAAGGGGTTTTTAAATCAACAGTAATATTTTAAATTTTTATTCTTTTTTTTTTTTTTTAGTTGAAGATAAATAATTTAATTAACCACTGGTGTGCTTTGCTATTTTCTCAACGGCAGAAGCACATTTAAAGTTGTGCGCTGGTGCCACGTGCAGTTATTTAATTTTATTTAAAGAAAGGGCTACTGTAGCTTTATTCTGTGTCTGTGACAAGCCAGGACCATGTTCTCCACTCGTGGAAGTAATCACTGGTAACTCCAATGGAGCATGTGGGGTTTAAACCACCAGAGGATCTGACCCAACTGTACTGAACATCTCAATTGTAAAGCCAACTGTAGCAAAACTCCTGTTGGGGCTTCCCAAGCCTGGAGGAGCACTGCTGCCCTGCAGTCTGCTCTGCACAGGGGTCAGCTGGCCCTCGAACTGCTGCATGCAAAGCAGAGAGCCCTGGCAGTGTCCTCCTCCTTCCCATGACACACGGAATTGCTCTGTTCAGGAGCAGCTTCTCTCRTTATGCAACTTCCTGTTACTGGGAGAGGAGATTTGGTTAGCAAATCCATCAGTACACTACAGGCAGCCATTCCCAGAGCTGCTGAGCACTCTACACTCACTGCCTCACTCATTGCAGGGTTTACACCGTGGTGGCACTTCCTTTTTTTTTATTTGTGTTGTTTAAAAGTGATGCCTTTTGTAATGTCCTGTGCAAAACTTGAACTTCTTGCTGTTTGCTGGGCGTGGGAGGATGTGAGATACAGATCTATGCAATGTTTCACTTGGGTTGTTCTGTAAAGACAATGGGTTTGAGTAAATGGAAATGTTGGAGTGAATAGTTTGTCTCTAGACCAGTAGCCTGAGGGATGGGTCTGCCTTGTGGAAGGGGGATGCTGGCTTGTAGCTGGCCTGCTTGCAAGGAGAGAGGGCAGCACTCCCAAAATGACCTTTGAATGTGCTCTTGCAATATGGATCAGGAGCTTTCTGAGGGGCAGGAGTGGAACTGGGGCATGTGTGAGTCTGGCTTCCCCTCTCAGTGCAGGTCAGGCCAGGTTAGTGCTTGGTGTGCCAGTGTTTGCACAGCCACACGATGCAGGTGCATGCCCAGGGGACGCTGCGGCCAGCCCCTGGAATCCTGCCTTGGATAACCCTGCTCACAGGGGGCAGGACTACATCACTRAGCTGCAGARCTGCTGCTTCCTTTGTGCCAGCTCYGACCCAGAATCACTTTGTGGATGTTTTTGTATATTCTGTRTATTTATGYTTTCACAGATGGACACAGGATGGGCATTTGCTTCCCTCATCAGCARAGGACTGGCTCTCAGAGTGTTCCCATTGCAGACAGGGATGCTGRTGCTGGGAGTGTGGTTGATATTCAGGTGCATTGAGGAAAGCAGCTTCTTCCATTCCCACATCCCCTTCCACCAAAGCCACATGGTGACTTCCCTGCTYCCAAAGCCCGTGTTTCCCAGCCCCTGCTGAGTGCTGGGACAGGCTGTGCACCCCCTGCCCCATCCCTGAAGTGCTCAGTGCCAGGCTGGTGGGGTTTGGAGCAAACCTGTCTGGCTGAAGATGTCTCTGCCCACAGCAGGGGATTGAAACAAAATGATCTTTAGGGTCCCTCCCAACCCAACCCATTCCATTATTCTGTTTCACTCTCTAGKAACTGCTGGAAAAACTAAAAAGTGATAAGGGTGAGATGGATGGTGGCTTTTGGCTGCTTGTGAATGGGCAGCTGGTGCAGCTTTGGTGGGGCACAGTATGCAGGACAGCCCTGTTTCTCTAGGGAGATAGATAGAATTAGATCTGATGCAGGATTTAACCCAAACACTGCCCCAACACCTTCACCTGGGTTTGGAGCAACCTACAAACATGAGCCTGTCTCCAGGCCTTGCCCTTCCCAGCTTAGACACTTTGGGTGAGGGGTCTTAGATGGGGAAATGCATGAATGTATTTTGGGAGCAAATTTTATGTATGATGTATTTATGAAAGGTAGAAGTCTTTATATATATATATATGGTTGTATATATATATATATGGATATTGCAATGCAATGTTAGTGTTTATAAAATGAGCTTTATCCGATTGTGTTGTTTCCAGAGATAAACAAAAGCTCCTGGGATTCTGGGCATTTATTATGCTGCTGTGGGACTGGTAATTCATGGATTTTAGTAAGCAGTGACATGGCATTCCTGTTCCATAAACAGGCTGTTTGGGTGTACAGGTAACTTAAAATATTTGGAAGTCTGTTTCCCAGTCTGATATGAAATATTATATTGCTATAAAAGCATAGAAATATAACCACTCTYTCACAGGTACTTGTGTGTGTGTTGTTCATCAGCTGTCACCCTTTCCCAGCTGCAGTTCTTGGCAGGGGTGCATCCAAGGTGCCATTTGCTGCAAGGTCACCGTGGGTTCTCCGAGGAGGAAGGTTGGAAACTCAGGTTTGTGTTTAATTTGCAGCACTAATAAAGCCCCTCATGGCTGCAGGAGCTTCAGGCATCAGGTGACATCGAGACCCTGTGGGTTGGTGTCTCCTGCTGGATTTGCCCTCTCCTCCTGAGACAGAAAACTGTTGCTTTTGAGGGCAAAAAGAGCTTTGTGGTTGCTGGGGAAGAAGAATCATTTCCCTTCCTCATCCATGTTGGAGCCATGGAGTGTCTGGCAGCCCTGTGTAAGGTCACAAGTTCAGTGTCACCTGTGGTTTGCCCAGGGCWCTTCACGCTGCTGGGGACTGCAAACAAAGCGAGGCTGGTGCTGAGGAGAGCCGCGGGGAAGCGACACAAATGAGCGCCCAGGGGGAGGGCAGGCAGGAGGAACTGGATGTTATTTATTGTGGGCAACATCCCAGGCAGTCGATGAGCCGTTTCTCTCTGCCGAGGAGTTTGTTTGGAAGCTTCCTGGAGGTTTTGAAATGCCAGTAAATAAAAGCTTCGAGTGGCACACAGATGGTTGTGCAGGGCCTCCTACCCTGCTGCTGCTGCCTCGGTCTCTGCTGTGCCTGGATGTGCAGAAGAGCCTCGAGTCCTCCCTGTCCCAGCAGCTGCATCCTTTGGCTTCCCCTGCCCCATCCCTGCCTTCGTGCCAGGGACAGGAATGGCAGCAAACACTGACAATTCCCATTTCACACTTAGCTTCGTGTAACGCAGGAAGGAAAAAGAAACACCAGCCAAACAAACAGAACGCGATGGGCACGAGGTGATGTGAAAAGGAAGATCCCCCCCTCTTTTTCCTTTTTCCCCGAGGCCCTGCTGGTGGCCGTGGTGCGGGGTTTCTGCAGGGCCAGGTGGGGCTGGGGAAGGTGCCGCTAGATGGCAACGGAGCACGGAGCCAGAGCCAGCAGCGGCTCCGGGGGCTGTGACAGCTGTTCCTGCTGCTGCAGGGACAGGACAGGCATCAAATCCGTGCACTGCATTCCAGCTTGGCAACAGCAAAACCACACGTACATGTTACAAGATCCAAACAAGGTCCAAAAGTAAAATTTTAGTATCTAGGGATACATTGTTCTAGGGAAAATATAGCATTTAAAAGCTGTGCAACAGGTGAGGGTTCAAACAAATAATACAAAATAAAATTTTGTATTATTTCTACAAAAGCTGGTGAATTCTTATTTGAATCTTTTCCTTCCCAAGCGGGGATGGAGGGCTCTGAGCTGTCTTTCAAAGGGCAGTTTTTATATTTTGGTTTTCTTTCTTCAGATGTGGTAATTGGGGTTGCTGTTAGCCTGATGCTTTCACCTCACCCTGAGACAAACCTGCCTGTATTCTCCTGAAGTTCAAAAGAGSTTTGGTTTGGAGCACAGGAATAATCCCAGGTGCTCTGGCCCAGGTGGAACTCCATGGTAAACCTTGTACTGAGCCCAGTGGTCTCTGGGTCAGGCTCATCATTAATAATTTATGTTCAGGAGGTGTGAGRGGTGGCTGTGGCYCTGCTGTGGGAGCAGGGCTGGGTTYCCATCACACAGTTGCAGGGAATCTGAGGAAGCAGAATGTGCTGGCATTTTCTGTGGCCAAATAATTTTCTCTGGAACTGAATAAAAGCCAGAATTTTCTCGTCTTCCCTCAAGTTTTCAAAATCGCCAGCAGCAATTTTAGAAGAAGAAAATGAGACCATTCTGCTCCTTCTAATGAGGTGCTGCATGTCTTCTCCAGCCAGGGACCCACTGTCCAATTCCCTAGAGATGCACAGAAGAATGAATCTCACATTAAATTAGGATTTTCAGTTGTGTCACATCTCGCCTGCTTCATTATCAAGTAACACTGTCAGAAAAGAGAGTCCTGAGAAACCTCCTAAAAGTGCATGCAAAGGGATGAACCCACCACAAATTCTCTTAAAAACCTCTCCTTCTGGTAAGGGGGAAGCAGAGCTGCTGTAAAATGAATATTGCAGTAGTTCAGTGGAACACTGATGCACGAGTAACTATAGAAACTGTAGCTCCAGACATGAGTGTTCAACATACTAATGTGCCCTGCTCCAAACTAATGTGAAAAATGTGCTCTCTTACTGTTCTGGCTTTCTGGTTTMAAAATTCAAAATCTGTTCCAAGTGGAGCAATGCTCTGAAAGTTGAGGAAATCACAGATGAGGCCTYGCACCTCAGCAGGGGGAAGGATTGGAAATCCTGAGCCTCTGTGGCACTGCAGATAAAATCTGCCCTGTAGYTGATAGAATCATGGAACCATGGAATGGTTTGGGTTGGAAGGGACCTCAAAGWTTGYCTSATTCCACCCCCTGCCATGGCAGGGACATTTTCCACTGTCCCAGGGTGCTCCCAGCCCMATCCAACCTGGCCTTGGRCACTTCCAGGGATGGGGCAGCCACAGCTTCTYTGTGCCAATTCCAAATGTGCACTTATCACCTAAACAGTAGCAATAAAAGCATTTTTAATAGAAAAATAAAGTACTTGTTGTCTCTGCATGCCTTCATTCCTAAGGAAGGATTGGCAGAGGATTTGTCTTAGGGGATGTAGACACTTGCTTCTGTTTTACTCTGTGAGGAAAAAGAATCAGTAGGGTTGAGCTTGATGYACCAAAAAAAGGGATGGATTTTTGCTTTTTTAACATCAAGGGCTGTCCATCTAAATTCTCGAAAATTTGCTGCTCCCTGTGCTTCTCCTGAGAGACAGCCCAAGCTGCTARAGAAACCCAGTCAGGGGCCTTCTGAGGTGTGGCTCATCTTTCTTTAACAATATCTTAAAACATTTTCATCTTTTTTTATCAGTTTTCTCTTTTAAATGTGATAATTCCCAATTCCCCWTCAGCAATCTGGGAAGATCGTTTGTGCAATCCTTTTAACACTTCATTTGGATCTGCTCTAAGAATATTCCCTCATTAAGGCACTGCAGTGTCTTTCATTTTCTGTGTGCTGGGAGCTGGGCCCTCAGCARTGTGTTACCTGCATCTGCATCAATCAGATAACCAGGAGCAAAATTGATGAGGGCCCAATTTATCAGTGCTTTTCAGGGGTCTCACACTTTGTAGGTCAGTGGATTTGTGAGYGTTCCTGGCACTTTATCTGCTTCTTGTCTTGCTCTAAATCTTACCACGCTCTTCTCTGGGAGATAAGGCTCCTCTCATTTCTCCAGAGCTCTGTTCTTTTGCTGGAGATCCCAGCAGCTCCACGTGCTGGGAACACCCAGTCGGGTTTTAGATTCCTTGTGAGTCCTGTGAACATCAGCTCCTCCCTGAGCTCCGCTGGGACAACTCCAGGTCTGGGGGAGCTGCCCGAGGCAGACCGAGAGCTGCTCAACCTCTGCCTTCAACCCCAGRCATTYAAAAGCTGYAGGGAGAATTAGGAATCTCCCCACRCTGCTSCTGCCCGTCCCCAGGGTGGGCACAGGGGCTGTGGCACGGGAGCTGCTCCCGGGAATCGCCTCCCTCCGGAGCATCCCGCAGCCAGATGGGCGCTGCTCCCTGAGAGCGCGAACCGCAGGGCCGGAGGGGGGAAAAGCGAAGTGGCTGCACTCGTGTTTTGCTAATCTAATTAGGCAAAAGAACATCATTAATACTCTGTGTGTCTAATTGATTAACATTCCCGCGAAGCGCGAGGCYGCTCTCATTAGCGGAGCTCGGGAGCCGCCGCTGCCTCCTCGCCCCGAAGTTGCGAATGTGTTGCGTTATCTCGGAGGCAGCATCTCCTCTTTGTGCCTTTGYGAAGCGCTTTGCATTTTYACAGGGCTATTAGCGATGAGGGGARASGGGAGGAGATGGGGGGAAACCCCCCGAGTAAAGAACAGCAGAGGGTTTTGCACAATGAAGGTTTGTTATCTTTTGTGCCTCATTAACAGCGAAAGGCGGAAAGATTCTTATTTATTTTCAATCTCATAACAATAACATCTTTTTTTTTTCCTATCCCAAAACATGACAACAAGATTTTACATTCTGCAATTGGAAAAAAAAATATTAACTGGGGCTTCAGTGAGCTGAAAACCTGGAACTCTACAACTTATTTATATCAGAACAAATCAGACCTCTACATTTTCATTTTACAAGTATTCTTTCTCTTTTTTTTTTTCCTTTCTTTTTTCCCTTTCAGTTTCATAAATACCTGCGTATTAGTTTTTGCTTATACCAGGAATTTTCAGTTCTTAAAAGGATAAATGTGAGGTGATTTATGTCTCTTGCCAGACACACACTGACCAGAGGGATTTCCCAGGCTCCAGCAGCTGATCTGGGTGTAGGAACAGAACCAGACCATCAGAACAGGATGAACTACACTAGAACATGAATTAGACCATCAAATTATTCCTTTTGCAAGAAACTAAATGCAAATTCTGGCCGTATTTTCCCTTTTTCTTWTCCTACCAGAGGGATAAAAGAAGTTACAAAAATATTAAGAGCTCCAGGCTTTCTTAGGGAACTTACCAAGAGGCTGTTTTTTTTCAGACAGCTTTGCTCTGTTTCCCAGAGGGAAAACTGTTTCCCAGGATTTTTTTCCCCAGTTGTATTTACCTGGCCCAATTATTCTCAGCAGCAGAAATAATCTACAAGTTCCACGTGGTCCATCTGAGCCCATCCAGGGCAAATAAAAGCCCAGGGTGATGCCAGAGCTGCAGAACCTCCCTAAATGTGGACGGGCCTCTGCATTCGCTGGCCGTGTTTGGTCTCATTCCCCAGAGTGGTGACAAATCCCCTGTGAATCTGGGTCACATCAGGACAGTGACAAAGGAGCAGCACAGGCTGTGTGTGCTGTGGCTTCTGCTCAAGGACAGCCCCTCTCCAGCTGGGAAAAATGGGTTTATTCTTCAGGAATGCACATTAAAAAAAATTTTTTTTTAAAAATTGCAAAGCAGATTAATGCGACCAATTGAGTTTCATGCTCATTTCCTATAGAGTCATTGTGGATTTTTATTTCTGTTTGTTTCAGGGGAGAAAAAGGCAATTCCAAGAAGCAAATAATTGTATTTACAGAATTATTTTTATCTTCATGGGCTCCTGGGGGGAAGCAGTGGGAATGAATTGTGATCTGACTCACAGATAAACTGCTCAATGGACCCACTTCCCAGACTGCTGCTGCTAATTTGGGTTGGCATTTGTTTATTATTTTCCTTTCATGYTGTTTCCTCTCCGACGCCCGCCTTGCCCACACTTCCATTTCAGCAGGACAAAGCAGCCAGAGGCTCAGGATGTGGAGGGAAGATCCCATCACCAATTCTGCCCCGTGCCAGGAGGCAGCTGCAGGTTATTAAGGGTTATTCTTGTGCTTTTCTGGCTTCCCATTTCCAAAGTGACACTCAGGGAGCTCAGGGGAAGTTTTCTTGCTTGGATAAGGAATCCTGTTAGTGTAGGGATGTTAGATGGGACAGAGGGGCAGCAGCTCTGGGAGGTGATTTATTAACCCTCCTCCTCCAAACAGCTGCCCTGGGGGTCTCTCCCATCCACATCCCCTCCTGCCACCTCTCCACAGCCGCAATGCAAGGAAGTGATCCCACATTTACTAAAATTAAGTCATTTCATGTCTCTGCAGCTCAGGGAAAAGCACCCATCCTTTACCTGAGTCCAGTTCTACACATACTTTTGCATGTTTTTAACCTAAAATAGTGCTGCTGTGGATTTGGGGGGTTTTACCCACATCTATGCCAGAATTAGGTTTTGAAAGAAACAACATCTTAGCTTATTCCACCCAGGWTCACAGCAAATCCTCTACCTCTGGAGAGCTTTAGTTACCAGATTTCGCAGAATTCTTACACAAATCCTGTCAGTAGATTAAAGGCAGATCTGAGCATTTTATACCCTGCAGGGCTGCAGGGCCCCAAAAACAGGGGACAGCCCTCCCCAGGCCCCCTGCAAAGGCTAAAAGCTCTCACCCTCATCTCCTCAAAATCCCTGAACAAAGTGAGCCAGGGAGGAGGTTTCCATCATGCCCTGGGTTGTCTCAACATCAGGAATAATTGCTGTGACACTCTGATTTTTCTGTCTGCTCTATTAAGCCAAGCTCGGGGACCATGGTCCCCACGAGGACGTGGCCTCCCAAAGGTTTCCTGTCACGTCTCCCAGCCCTTCTGGGGATGCCTCAGCTACCACTGGGGGTTCCAAAGCAGCACATGACGTGTGTGTGTGTTCAGGCACCTGAATCCCTCCTCAAATGTCAGCCTTCTTCAGAAGTTTCTGCRAAAAATTCACCTCACTTCCCCTCTGGCATTAGGTTACACTGTGTGCTGCGAGGGCCGTGAGCAGGAATATGCATGCACAGGGCCAGGGGAAGAAAGAAACACTTTAAATGAAAGATTAGGTTATGAATTAAAGATAAAGGAAATGTGATTACTGCAGAAACCAACCGAGAGCAGGCAAACGCTGAGGTGGATTAAGGAGGAAGCGCTCACTGAGCGTTGCCACGTTTGCTTCCCTAATATTCTGTTTACAGAGATAAAACCAAAAACAATATGTCGCTTGAAAAGAGCAACATTTAACCTCCCCCGTGCCAAGTGCTTTGATTTAGGCTTCTCTTGATGTGCCAGATGTAATTAAAACTCCCAAACAGCTGGGGAAATCGTGGGAATCCATCCTTTCCTACCTGCAGCCACTCGGAGGGTGTCACTGGCAGCAGGTGGTTTAGAAGGCACCAGGGAGAGATCATTCCTGGTAACCTTTTGTGTGACAARTGTAATGACAGGGGCTTCCCTTCCCTCTCTCTGCTCCTCAGCATTCCCCACCTCACTGCCTGGAGCTTCCTCCCTCCTCTCACACACAGCAAGGAGTGAGACTGCAGCGTGGGTGTCTGTGGGGAAATTCACCCTGTGCAGCCTCCTGACAAAACACAGAGCCCCCAGCTGCATCCTCCTGCTGTCCTGCTGCCTAATTGGGTTTTACATACCTGGCTAATGACATTAAACGGGCCCRGACTGGAAAGGATCTTGGAAAAGACAAAAAAAGTTAAATTTTGACTCAATATAACATGACGACCATGGTAGATCAGCTTAAAACTCTGTACCAGACCCAAGTGCTGCTAAACCTTGAGAGGTTCAGCTTTGAATTCAGGTAAGATCAYGCAAACTTTGGTGCAAATCTAATTTTAGGGGCTTTAGGTCTCAGTTCTGAGAATATTTGTGCAGAAATTTCAGTTTAGGAGCAGGCCAGAGGTGGGGCTGAGCACCAAGACCCTGCAGGGGTTAAAGTCACCCGGATTGCTCAGGTGCTGAGCAAGAATGTAAGATCCACCCATACCTGGGTTTTAATTAAGAAATTTTACTTGACATTTTAGAAAATCACTCGAGGGAGACAGTTAACACAAATCATACCTCCCAACCAGCAGCACATGTTTGGAAAATGGGCTTCATTTCACTAACTCAGGTTTTTTAAGCACTATGCCTGCTGGAGAAGATGGCAGATAGCAAAAACACTATGAGGGAACCAGGAGCCGAGAGAGAAATATTTTTGTCTCATACTTACTCATTTATACCCTTAAGTTCTTATTTACCCCGTGTCCACCAGCTGCTTTTCTCCTAATTAAYCCCCTTTGGAGGGCAAACCTTCCTCCCACTGCCTTCCCCACACATGGGCTCTTCACAGGTGCTCTGAACTCCAAGATGCCATTAGATTGTGGTCCACAAAGTCTAAATAAACAAAGAATGACATCTTTGGGGGATCCTGTAGCTGCAGGGAACAGAGGGGACTCCCCAAATCCCGTGTGTTTTCTCCTCCTGCCTGGGACAGCATCCTGCCAGGTCTCTGTGCCTTTTGTCTCACTGCCATCACACCTGGACCTGGAAAGGTTTCCTGTGTGCTGTGCTCTCAGCTGCTAATTTGGGTAATGGCATCACTGCAATTAGGAGGGGAAATAAAAACCACAGAAAGAAAAGAAGTCCTGGGGTGTGTAGGGAAAACAATGAGGTTTGTTTGAGATTCCTCGTTGCTTCCTTGATCTGCTCAGTGGTTGCAGTAAATACACACACACATACATAAATTTGCACGGTCTGGCTTTTTCCACAGCCTGCTCTCCACAGACAGAATGTAAAAAACCATCATCATTTGATACTATAAAACTGCTTGACATTTTTCATCGTGAATATCAAGATTGTTTCCTTGCCACTGCAAATCCCCGCGGATGCGTTATGCTCGGTTATCTCAGCTCAACAAATTTCACAGGGGGCCATGTTGTAAGARCGGCAAGATTGACAAAAATAAAAATTCGCTTGAATGTAGAAGGCAAATCTATTTCTTGTTTGGCAGGCTCTGGCAACTGGTGCTCAAACAGCTCCTCATGCATTTCGGATGCGCTCACAGCACTCGGGCAGAGAAATCGCTGCCTCCCCGTCTGGAGGAGAGACAGGCACTTTGCACCACCCGTCTGATCGTGGAACATCAGAGCTAAAGCCGCACAAAAGCTGCTGCTTGAGTGCGTTTCAGCCTGGGGAATTCAGAGCTGCCTTTGTAAAACATTCCGGGCGGTTTGTATTGAAGTGAGTTGGTTTGAGCATCACCCCTACGCGGGGCAGAGCAGAGCGAGGGGTGGTGGAGTTCCTGCTGCCTCGGCTAAGCACAGCAAATGGGCATTTTGCTCCACTTCTGGGTGCGAATTCCCTTCATTAGGAATGGGAATAAGAATGGCCCTGGACGAGCTAAAACCCTTTGCAGGACTCAAAATACTTTAAAGTATCTTGACGAGCACTTCATTCTGGTGGAGACTTGCCTTCAGCAGAAAATAAAAACCTACCAAGAGCTGGATAAGAAGAAAGAGCTGGTGGGACAGGCTGAATGCTTCCAGGGAGGCTGATGGGATTTTGATTCTGTATTCTCTCTGGATGCTCCACCAGTCAGCTCATCTCCTGAGCTGGCCACGATGCCCAGAGATGTGGGAGCAAAGTCTGGRGTCCCAATCCATGGCCTGACATAGCTGGGAGCCAGCTGTGAGTGGCACCAGGGTGGCAGCTACAGATACTCACCAACTGTTAGCCAGATTTATGGAAAAGGGGCAGGAGACCTGGCTGGCTCCCCTGGGTCTGGTGAGCAACAATCCCAACGCTGAGTGAGCTGCAGGAACAGAGTGTGCCTCATTAGAAGAGCTCCTCATAAGTTATTCATTGTTATTTAGACTCAATACCAGACAGCAAAATTTAATCAGCCAGCATTGTGAAATAGCAGTGAGGGAAAACTGGCAGCTCCACATTTCCAGAGGCATTATGAAATGGTCCCTGTGGCTTTAGCTACTCATTTTGCCATGTCTGTTAGGAGTCCTGCTCTTCCTGTGTTATCCTTGCCAAGCAAGGCCGTGGGTTTCACTCCTCTCACCGTCCCCCCCCATGCAGCCTGGAAGGGTCCTTGGTCACCTGTGACAGGTCTTGGTGGGTGAGACCTTGTGGTTGGTGGCACATGGGCAGGAGAGGGGCAACAGAGGGGTTTTGGTGAAGGATGCACTGGCTACATTGTGTTCACACTCAAAGCCAGCTTATCTGGTCCTTAAACATTTAAACAGAGAATGACTTTCAAAGTGACCTGCACCAAAAACACAATTRTATGGATTATAGTGCAAGAATATTGCCAGTCTTCCCTCCTTTTGATCATGCCAGTTCAAAACAGCAGCAGAGCTTGGCTGCCATGAAGAAGATGTAGCTTTCCTCTTTTTCCATCTTTTTCTATTTGTGTTTCAAGTCAGTAAACCTGTTCTCAAAAACTTCATTCTCTTGACAATAACGCTGTATTAAAATCCCCATTCACAGCTCCTCAGGTTTTTCCTTTCCCTCAGTGCTGCTGTCCTGGGGGAACCAGAGAGTCCTGTAAACTGAAATTTATGATGGTAATTATCAGCTAAATTTCCCAGTTGTGACTTGRTGGTGAATTTGGTTTGTGAGAAGAGCAGAAAGGATCACTGGGCTCTTCTCACTGGAGTTTGAAAGGTGACCTTTTAATGAAAGTTAGAGGCACCAAAGAGGATTACCCTGTCTGCAGTGCCAGCTCTGAAGGGTGAGCACAGCACATGAATGGGCAGGGGCACAAGATCACTGCTAAACTGGGGCACAGAGGGAGGGAGACACCCAAGCTGCCCCCCAAAGAAAAGCTTGGCAGCCACACCTTGCCTGCTGCAATCCTTACTTGAAAAAAAATAGGAGAAATTATAGAATAAACTCAACTTCTGGATTTTCCCTGGAGCTCACAGGGCTTTGCTTTGGGAAAGATTGTCTTGTGTTCAAAATAAGTGAGGCCCTGAGACCCATGTTTGAGTTTCCTGTGCTGTTAATAACAACCTACAATGTTACTCATACTGCCAGGGCTCCTTGATTCTCCACCAAGAAGGAAAGGGAAAGCATTCCAATAATTGCTATCGTAGGCCTGTGGCTATTTACAGCACCTTGAGGGGCAGCATGCCCTGTCAGAGAGCTTTGTGATCCTTTACCTGAGTCCTCTCTTCAGTTAAATTTGGAGATACTCCCTTCTCGTTTCCCTGACGTCCTTGGCAGGCAGCAAGCCATATGCTTTTTAATAATTTCCAGGTGCCCCAGAAAGTCTGATATTTTTGTGTGCCTTTTTAAAATGGAGGCACACATTAATTAATTARTTCCAGGACCCAGGAGAAGCTCCTTGCTTCCCAGCTATGCCATCTCAGGGCTGGTTCCCAGTATCCRTGTCAAACCACGCTGCATCTCTGTGAGACAAGGAAAAGGAGGGTAACAAATCCCCCTGAGCCTGAAAGGCTGATGCATTAGCTTATTGCCTCTCCTACCCTCACTAACTCCATAATCTGATGGAATTAGGAGAGATGGTCTAAAAACCAGGAGAATGGAATGATTCCTTCCAAAGCCAKAGGTACCCGTGAGCCGCTGCCGCTCATCTCCGTCTTTGCTGGGCATCTCGTGTGAGAAGGGAGGCTGCAGCYATCCCAGCAGATGTGGAGGAGCAGAGCCATATGTTTGAGTGGTTCATGGCTCCCAGGGGGGCTGCTGCAATCACTGTCCTGTGGACAGCAGCCCTTTTTGGGAAGGATAACACAGAGGCTGAGCAGAGCGTGTCTCGACAGGAGATGGTTTCACAGATGCAAGGAAGGGCTGTTTGAGGGCTCTGTGGGTGCCTGGAAGAGGTGACAGGGTTTTCTCACTGGCTTGGCCCGTCTTCCCTTCTCCTATCAGCACTTGGASGGGCTCCATCCTGCAGCTTCATCTGCTTGGCTTCCTTCAGCACTGCTTGTTCACAGCCAGCCTTCTGCTCTGCTTGCTGCTAATGAAGTAATCCAGCGTCTCTGCCAGCCACCTGGTGCCTTTGTTAAACGGGGAGGCAAACTGTTCTCATCTCATTTCTAAGCTGACAACTTTCCTCATGTGTGGAGTCATAAATATGCAGGAAATTCAGCGACCACATCAAGTGCCTGATCCTAACTTAAACCTGGCTCTCAAAGAAAGACAGGACTGCTCAGAAATCGTTTGTCCTGGACTCTGACTTTTGTGCAGTGCCTGCTCTCTCCTGTGATCTTTRCTGTGTCCCCACTTGAGCTCTCACTAAATGAATAAATTCATACCTGTTAGTGCAAATTGGGTAGGGAGCCCTGCGTCAAATGGAGGAGAGATTTTGTGAATATTTAATCAAATGGAAGAACAATGAAGAGTCTCAAGGCATGYGTGCCTCAAGCAGGAGGTGATGGAAAGCAGGAGTGAGAGGCTCTGCTTTTGGCTTGGCACAGGGATYCCACCATGGGCCATGGTCTGGTGGGGAAAGAAGGGGTGAAGAACAGAGCTGGACCTCTCCATCCATCAGGGTTCAGAGGCAATTTTATACACTATGAGTCTCATTCATTCTCATGCTGGTTTCCCACATAACCTGTGTTACTCATGGCTTGAAACAATAACTGTTTGGTTGAGAAAAAGCCTCTGGATGGGTCCTGATCTTTTTCCCAGCCTACAGATAAAGGTGTTACTCCATTTTCTCCACCTGAGTAAGAGAGATCTGAATGTGAACACTGCATTTTGCATGCTGCAACAACATAAATTTATGGAGCCTGATAAAGTCACATAATGATGGAACTGGGAAATTATGAATGTGCTGGGAAAACATTAGATGACATCACATCTACAGGGCCACAGAGCTCTTAAAAGATTACCCCAAGCCATGACGGCACTGGCTGTGTTTTGTTATTCATTGATTTTGGGRGAAAATGTTTTGCCTAAAAACCTGSAGGACYTCTTGAACCAGAAGGAYTTTCATTAAGACACAAAGGAGTTCCAACATTATCAGAGCTTCCATTTTCCTTCCTTCAGGAGCTTCTTCAGAGCCTAAGATGGTATTTGTAGGTCCAGCTGGAATTTGGGAATTAGTAAATAAAGATGAAGAAACCAAAAGTAAATGAGTTATTAACTTAATTACACATCCAGGCTAGTCCTTYGTACCAGAAGTGTAAGGAAAGTGGGTGAGTATGGATTAATTRGACTTGATCTTCTGGTTCCAAATAAATATAAGTTTGCCATGAATTTGCCATTCTTTTTTTTTTCTTTCTTCAATTTTTTTTTAATTTGCCTATAACAGAGTTTTAAATACTGATTCCAAATGTAATATGCTTCCAAAGCAGCATTAGTGCTGAGCCTAAACCAAACATTATCTGATTAAATCTTGACCCAGATGAGTTTGTCTACTTTCTGTGCTTCTAAATACATATTTACCATATGTTGCCTCATATGCTGCTTTTGTTTTTTACTSATTCTTGGGTCCAAATGCTGTAATAATCATATGTTCCTTTTAGYTGTGAGTCAAACAAAGTTCCAAGTTTACAACCATGTTTGCAAGTCTGAAAATTAAAGAGCATCAACATCCATGGTCAATCAACACCCTGGTCAGTCCTGATGCTGTCACATCTTCCCAGCTCCAGAATCAGAGGCCAAAGCCTCAGTGGATGTGGATTTTTCYCTGTGCTGAGGCTGCCCAAGCTCACAGCACCTTGCAGCCTCCTCACGACACCTTTTATGCTGTTATTTTAATAGATAGTAGATATTAGATATTTTTTCCTATATAGTAGATATTTTTTTCTTTATCTCCTGCTTCCTTTGGTTGTTTCCTTACAGTTTAATTTAGAGTAGTCCCTGGGCTGCTCTGCATTAGAGACCCTCTGGAGCTGGGGCTTTTACCTGAATCTGGGTTGGGTGCAACAACCTCTTTCCCTTGGGTTGGGTGCAACAACCTCTGAGCCATAACAAAAGAAGCAAAATGGTTAAATTTATCTAATTTTAAACGGGAAGCAGTCCATGGCTCCAAGCAATCCTGGCTGCCTCAGGGAGGAGGTGATACCTGCTCCTGCCCTGGGTATCTCCCCCATGAGATTCCATCTCTTTCAGCCAGAGGAAGGGCAGGGACAAAGCTGAGCTGGAGCCCACAGGTCAGGAGACCCCCGTGGGCTCCCAACACTCCCCAGCTCAACATCACAAGTCTTTTAGCAGCTGCTGAGCCTCCAGCCCCTGGCCACACTTGAACTGCCAAATGAATCAGCACAGRAATGTGTCAGATTGGAGTGAAGCCTTTGGTTGGACCTGGCTGGTCCCTGGCTCCTCTTCTGCAAGGAAAATGTGTTTTGTGTGCTGGGGAGGGCTGGGCTCTCCCACCTCTGCTCCAGCACAGGTTATAATCCCCTGCACACTCCCATGCAGCTTCTCTTTTTTGTCCAGATTTCCAGAGCAATCATAAAGAGGCTGTATGGATCCCATTTCTAGCCTGCTGCTTAAAAATATCTTGCTTTTTGGGCTGGGCTTAAGGCTTACTAAGCTGCATATTTATACAGAGTGTTCAGACTTCTTCATCGACCTGAATCAGATTTGACAGTGCCTACAAAACCTCTGAGTATCTGTAAAATCTAAATCTTTTTTTAATGTGTTTAAGTATTTGCACTGTTGAAATGGAAGTGAACATAAATGCTGGTTTAATATTTGTCCCTGTTTGTTCGTGGATTTTATTTTCAGGGTTCTGTGACAGTAACATAAATGTGAGTTATTGCTGATACATATTCACACTTAATTCCTCTCTCCCAAACCTCTTTGTACTCATGCTACTTATTCTTGCTCGAGCTTTCCCTTTTTTCACCTGTTCCCTAGCAAATTATAGTTAGAGGTGGAGCATTTTCGAGTTCAAGCCAATTTCTGGAATTATTCAAGCATTTAATTTAAGAAAAAACGTTCAATTATAGCAGAGTATTTTGGAAAATTTTAATCTTTAACTGAGAAGCCGCCTTGGAGCTCCTGGGATGCACATCCCCTCATCACAGGCTGAACTGGGAGCCCACAACAAAASCCATGAGCCAAGATTATCCAGCTCCAGCCCTGTGGTTGTGTTGGRGCAGACTCAACATTGATTTTGGCTGCTGCAAAGCTGGTCCCATTAAACCCACCTACGAGCAAGCCTCCCAAGGGAGTGGGTTCCTGTCTGAACAGCAGAAGCTGCTGTGTTTAATTCAAACATTTAACATCGAACATCCTCTCACCCCACGCTCAGAATSGATTATAAACCTTGGGATTGATGTCTTCTTTCTGGGAAGGAAAATCCTCAGTGGGCAGAAGTGGGGAGGGAAAGTGAGGGCTGCTCGTCCTCTCATGGGCTCAAATCCACGTGTGCTGGCCAAACCCCCTAATGTATAATAATATAATATTTACACAWATCCTGCATCCCATCCATAATCTGCCTGACTGCACTGCAGGTGCTCAGCCTGSCTCCAGGAGTGGCAGCTCTGAGCAGTGCATGCAGGTTTTACTGCARCTTTATTGCAACCTGCACCTCTRTCTTAATTTATTCCAAAACAAAAGGATTTCTCTGGATATCATCACACAAATTTAGTTTCATTCATCTGTGCCAGGTTRGAAATTACACCCATGAATGGGGTTTGCTGTTGGAGTAATGGAAAAGCCACTTAATGGCATTTAAGCCAYACAGGACCAAACCTCACTCATGACACCCTGGAGGACAAATCCATGAGCTGCAGGAACCAGGGGGTTTCAAGGGAGCTTTGTTTGAGATGTTTGCTCAGTGCCAAAACCAGGCATGAGGATTTGCTGCTATTTTATAGGTTGGCAAAAAAATCTACATAAACACAAGCTGTAATAATTAGCTTGAGACAGTAAGACACAAATGCAGAGAGTTAGAGGAAGGGAGTGGATTTTGGCCTTGGTGTTTCTCCATTTATTTTGATTTAGATGGTGGCATGGAATCATGGAATCATTAAGGTTKGTAAAGACYTCCAGGRYTGTCARTCTTAATGGAAATATGAAAACACATTGGTGATGATATCTGAACCCAGYCTGTTATTTAGCTTCCAGTCAGCTGGGACGTGGCAAAAATCTGAGASTCCTGAATCCTGGCACAGGTCTGGGCAGTCAGAAAGGCAGGATCAGGCTCAGATGTGGAGCTCTCCCACTGATTCCAGATCCTGGGCAGAAAAGGAGCTCACTGAAGCTGGGTCTTCCATCCTCTCTCCACAAACTGGCAACATTCAAACCTAATTTGCTTTGTAATGATTCTCATCTAATGTTTTTTTCAGAAACAACAGCAAAACGTGTGATTTCATGAAGRAAAAAATCAAAGATGCTCACAGGGGGCTCCTGTTATTATCTTCACATTTTGGGCTCTGTCTGTGTGATCAAATAAAGCAATGAGACTGATGATGATTATTGTTGTCACTGGCAGCTCCTGTCCTGCACAACCTGCCCATGATCAATAGCAATGTTTCTGGATAACCCTGTCCCTGCTGAGCCCCGGCCAGCCCAGCCCCTGGGACAGCAGGAAAAGGTGTTGCAGCAGGTCTGGATCTGCTCCTGCTTCCTCCTCCTAATGAAACACAGCACAGGAGAGACCCTGCAGATTGCTGTGCTTTGATTTTGCATTGCAGTGCACTGAGCTCAGCAGAGAAGGGGGGACAGGAGTGCTGTGTGCACCAGGCTCTGGAGGGAAGCCCTCATTTTGGGGGAGAATGCCCTCCTGATCCAGCTGRAGGTGGTTAAAGCAAGGGCACTTCTGCTCGTGGGGAAAAATTCATAAACCAGAGCCATGACTTCAGATCCCCCTGCCCATCCTGGATAGTGGATCCCCAGGAACTTGGGACATTTCTTTCTCAGCTCCCTGGAGCCAGCAGGACCATTCCCTGTGGGTCTGTGGTGCAGGAGCAGCTGAAGCCCCATCTCTGAGGATTCCCTCTCCTGGCTGGAAGGGTCACCTCCAGCAGCAGCTGCTGTTTGCCATGGAGCTGAGCAGGGCAGGAGAGGAAGAGAAGGATTGTCTCCATGAAATAACTGTCTCCTGGAGGAGTTCTAATAGTAGGCTATCACCTGGTGAGGCTGGTGGGAAGGTGGGCAGAGCCCTGCCAGTGAGGAGTGATTCACTGGATAACTGTTTTACAGGAGAACTCGCAGCACTAATCACAACTTCTCAGTTGCTAATGGCTGAGAAGAGTTAAATGAAGAGTAAAAATAGCTCCATGTCTTCTGAGTCCTCCATGAGCATGGCACTTGTGAGGAAGTYTGCAATTAGGCAAACTGTGAATCTATAGAGAAATGGATTTGACTTATCTCCTTGACTTTTAGCACTCGAAGAAGAAACTCAGCCTGTCAGGAGCTGAACATGAGACTAYTGCACCTCTCCTGGATTAAGGAGCATCACTTCTCCCAGATCCTCTGTGATTAGGTTCAAAAGGCAGACAGGATCAGGAGTCAGCCCTCAAGCAGAAGAACCCACTTGGGCTGCAGCTCTCCTGTCCCTTCCTTTGAGGCTGGAGCCACCCAAAGAGCTGTGAGCTGCCCTGGCTGCAGCAGGGGCTGAATGCCCTGGCTCTGTTCCCATCATGGGCTGCAGGAGGGAAGGGASCAGCTGGGACAAGCCCCTGCAGCTGGCTTTGCTGTGGGTTGGTTGGCTGGTGAGGGTGAGATTGTCACATTTTCTGTCTCTGTTTGCTGTCAAAATCTGCTCTAAACCGATTTCGCTTAAATTTGCAAAAGTGCCTCTTCACATAATCCCTGCTACATCTTGAAGCAAGTGTGCATTTGATCAAAATCTTTCYTTTTATACTTTGGAGCTCAGCCTGTGACATGTCATGCAGCTAATTCAATACCTACACATGCCCTTTTATTCCAATAAAAGATGAACAGATAAAGTGATCTCCTCATACTGCAACACAAGATGGATTTTATTTCTTGCAAGTTTGCCCTTTTTCAAGCATATCTCAGATCTCTTTATATGGCAGACTATCAATTTCTCCTTCTAGCTGGCATATAAGGCTCATAATAAAATTTTGTTTTGCATACTTATCAAGGAAAGCAGAGTCTCACAGAGGACATGGGGATATTTCTGAGCTCCTTGGAGGGGCTTCTGGGAAGTGAAGATCCCTGTGAAGGCACAGATATGAGCAGGTGGGAACTACACATCTTCCTAATGCATCCAAAGCTTAGTCCTCACAAAGATGAATTTAGGATTTGCTGCTTGCTCAGCTCATTTGCCAGCTCCAGAGGCTCATCAGTGCTGTTAATTTGTTATTCTCCTAATTATGACCCACTGAGGTGCCTAAGGTGCCTCTTTCTCCAGGGAGACACTCAAATGAGACACCCCTCGAGACAAGCTTATTTGGGGACAACAGGTGAAGAACTCCCAAAAAGTCTTAAAAATAACTCTAAAAATCTTTAAAAATAACTCCTGGTATTTACAGTCAAAATCCCACATTTTTATATGCCCCATATTGTTATAGGCCCCAAACACTGGAAAAGCATTTCCAAGTAATGGCCTTGCTGTGCAAATTAAGCTGTAGAGGTGACAGGAAATGTTGCCTGGAGACTTCTGCCCTCTAAAAGTATTACTTATGCAAGCAAATCCTGGGCAGATCCTGCCACCCTGACTTCAGCTTGACTTTTGGCTTTTAATTCTTGAATTTCATAGCTCTGTTTCTCCCTGTGCCTCCCTGTCAGAGGAATATTTCTCCTTGCACTGAGGTCAACCTGCTCATCTTGCCAGCACAGCTCCAGGTTAAGACAAGGGCATTAARTGTTTCTCTGAACATCACACAATATCAGAGCCAAGCTGACCTGTGGCTGCAAAATTTGCTGGAGGATCAGAGCAACTTCTGGAGAATCAAGYCATTTAAAGAAATCATTTTGTTAATTGAATTCTGTCCAGCTGCCTGCCAGCTCATCTCACAGCTGCTTTTGTGGAAGTTTCTGTTATTGTCACTTCTCTTTGCCACCTGGTGAAATATTCTCTTGATGAGATTATCATTACTGGGGAAGAAGGACTCCACCTCGTTTTTCTAACCTATTTCACATCCTTGTCACCAGTGTGGCTTTGCTGATGTTCAGCAATTTCCTGTATGAATGCACCCTTCTCCCCAGATCATCCTGCAGACTTTTTTCCTCGGGCGTTCAGACCTGGCTTCAAGGCTGTGTGGGCAACTTTTCCTGTTTTGCTGTAAAATCATGTATTGCACTAAAACTGAACTTGGTTTGGTTTCAGCATCTGTACACATGGGCTTTGTAAACAGAAGAGGAAAAACTGAGCTTGGGGAAAGAGGAGGCTCTGGAGTGACCTAATTGTGGCCTCCCAGTACCCGAGGGAGCTGCACGAAAAATGGAGAGAGAGCAGACAAGAGCATGGAGTGACTGAACAAGGGGGGATGGCTTCAAACTGACAGAGAACATGCAGACATCAGACATTAGGAGGGAATTCCTCCCTGTGAGGGTGGGGAGGCCCTGGCACAGGGTGCCCAGAGAAGCTGTGGCTGCCCCATCCCTGGCAGTGCCCAAGGCCAGGTTGGAGGGGGCTCTGAGCAGCCTGGGATGGTGGAAGGTGTCCCTGCCCATGGCAGAGGGTTGGAACTCAACCTTTAAGGTCCCTTCCAACCCAAACCACTCAGTGATTGTGATTCAGCAGAGTTTCCTGAGGAGCCAGTCACCAATTCCAGCTAACACACCACAGGATCCCCCCTTTGCTTTGGCATAAGGCTTTGGAATTATATTCACAGGTTAGGCAAGAAAAGAAGCAGAGCAGGGAAGTCTCTAGAAACAAAAATGAAAAGATGCTGCAGGAGCACACRTTGTTTTCTGAAAGATGAAAAAACCCAACTTATTATTTTAACAGTGAAACAGTTGGAAATATTTTCCCTTGGAATCAGAACAGCTTGTCTGTGATTTATGAGAATCTTTAGAAAGATAGCTATTGTCCAGAGAGTTCTACTTCTCAGTAAACATCTTTCCACTAAATCAACCACAGATTTATTTCCCATAAACTGGGCTTTTTTTTTTTTTTTTCCTCATCATTTCTTCAGTACCTGCAGTTCCCCAAACACCTCTGAGAAGACTTATGGAAAAAAAGACGTCAGGCAGTGAATGCAGCCCCAGTTGTCACTGARAGGCACTGAATGAGCCCCCTCTCTAACACAGGATGAAAGGAATTAACTTCCCTGGCCATTTTTTTGGGTAGATATTTTTTTCTTTATCTCCTGCTTCCTTTGGTTGTTTCCTTACAGTTTAATTCAGAGAAGTCCCAGGGCTGCTCTGCATTAGAGAGCAGCTCTGGAGCTGGGGCTTTTACCTGAATCTGGGAGCCTTTTCCCTTGGGTTGGGTGCAACAACCTCTGAGCCATAAYAGAAGGAAAAGAAAATCCCACTCCAGGGGCTCTCTGCTCACTCTAACAGAGTTAATGCTGTTTTTGTCATCTCTGCTCCAGGATGCTTGAACTGAGAAATTGTCTGGGTAAATCTGGCCAAGGGGAGGAAGGAAATGAGCACAGCCTGGGGTGTGAGATGTGGCTCAGGGCTGGGAGCTGGGGCCCCTGCAGATCTGCTGGGGTCAGCAGGACAGCGACTTCCTTGGAAACAGAGGAAGCCCACGAAGTGATCCAAACAGATTCCTGGCCAGAGAAGTGTGGATAAACCCTCCTCTGAGTCTCACATTCACCCCCAGAGCAGCAGGTCCTGCAGTGACACCAGTGAGGAAAGAGCAGGATGGAAACTGGGATTGTCCAGGCTGAGGTCAGGCTGTGCCCAGGCAGCTGCAGGGCAGGGATGGAGCTCAGCAGCCTCAGCAGSCCCTTGTTCCTCCTTCTGGTGATGATCAGGACCTTGTCATACCCTCAGGGGCTGCAGAGCAGTGTCAGCACCCTCTCCTCACAGAGGGACAGGGATACCAACGTGGGTTTGGGAGCAGGCTCAGAGCAGCCCAGGCTCAGGAGCAGCCCAGGCTCAGGAGCAGCCCAGGCTCAGGAGCAGCCCAGGCTCAGGATGTCAGTGCTTGAAAAAAATAGGATATTGGCTCTTAAAGGGAAGAATAGCAGGAACGAGCCAGATTACAGAGAAACAATAATAAGCATTTGCACAGGTCCCAGCGTGCTTTGGAAGATGTGAAGTGCCAAGTTTTTGAGTTTGAAATGTCACAGAGCCACTCAAAGCCAGCGTGGGGAGTCCCAGGAAAGTTTCCACGGGGAATCTTTCTGGAGCTGACCCTGCTGCATCCCACAGAGCTGGTCTCCCTGGAAAAGGAAAGGGAATTTCTGGGTGCAAGAGACCAGGGTGTCTGAACACATCCTGTTGTTTGGTGACACGGAGCCAAGGAAAAAGCTCCTCCAGCCCATGGCATTTAGAGCAYTTAATAAAAAAGCTCACACCAGGAAAGAGCACAAAGCTTTGTGTGTTTCCTGAAATCCAAGGCGTTTAATCAGGATCTGGGAGTGTTTCAAACACATGGGAAAGTCACTGGGAAAAGACTGGGGAAAAGCAAAGAGCGTTTGGCCGCCAGGGATTTTTTGCTGCGCTGCTTTTTCCTTTCCAYTTTACAATTTCCAGGCCCACCGAAATTTTGGAAAACAGCATCAATTATTGGGAAGAGGGCTGAAAAATGAGGTTAATCAGTGAATTGGGCCCTGGTGCGGTGTGTGAGGAGGAGGAGGAGGGAGGGCGCTGGGCTGGGCTGGAGCGGTGCTGGCAGCCAGGGCTGTGCTCCGAGCCGGCACCGCTGCGCGGAGCTGTTGGGAGCTCAGCTGGCAGAGCCGGGGCTGCAAAAGCAGATTAAACCCCTGGGGAGCAGAGGAACAGCCCACCTGCATGTGCCCTGCTCGGGGCTACGATGGAGGGTCGCGGCCACAGCAAGAGCAAACTTCGCATTTAGGCTCCTCTGTCAATTTTTGGATTTGTTCTTGGAACAAACTCCTTGATTTCCAAAGAGAAACCCTGAGTGCAGCACGGCTGTCTGCGTGGTGAGCACTTGTACTGCGTATACGAAGGCAAAATGCATTTCTTGCCATGAGGAATCAGATTTGGGCTTGTTGCAGTGCCAGCCCAAGGGACCCCAAACTCCTTTATCTCYAAGYTAAAGCAGTTTTGGTATCTCCTGTGCCTGTCCAGTTAATGCATCACTCTCTGATGTTTGAGACAGATACCACAGGGTCTGTCAGCCAGTACATTCATTATCTTTGAAGGAGTTTTGCCTGAGTGAAGGACTGGATTTGGCCAAGCAGCACACAGAGCATCTGTAAAAGGTGCATTGACACCTCATTTCCCAGTTCTTCCTTCCCAGAGACTGATCCTTCTTCAAAGYGATTCTCTTACCAATGGCACCACACACATCACAGCGTGTTCTGGGTTTTGGGCCGCCTTTTTCTTTTTTTAAAGCTGCCCAAGGACACACATGCTGGGGTGTGTGATCATTGCTSTGCTCTGGGCACGTCTGTCCGCTTTGCCAGCCCACACACCGACGTGCTCTCACTGCGGAGCCTCAGCGGGTGGATCTGCCAYGAAAACCAGAGTCACTAAATTTCCTGTGTATCAACTGGTTTGATTTAAAACACTCTTCTGAGATCAGTTCAGCCAAAGGCAGTAAATATTGTTTATTGCCCAGCCAAAGCAACACTTTATTTTGCAATCAGTTGCGTGTAGGAGTGCCTGTAAGTAATGATCCAGTCAATATTGCCACCAACAATGCTGATCGATGTTCCTTTTTCTATCATCCCTTCCTCCCTCAGTTCCTCACATTTCAGGCACAGCATGCCCCCCAAAAATCCCTCTACACTCCAGGATTTTACTTTCCCAGCCCATCTTAGACACTCTTGACTTTTAGAGGRGAGCCTGTCTACAGTGAGCCCACTGGGAACTGATTTTAAAGGTTTCAATCAGTCCAGCATCCCCTGCCTCATGCACCAAACAGGGATTTGGGGCTGGGTGCTCGATGGGGAAAAGGTTGATGCTGTCTCTTAGCACCAGCCTCTTGCAGAGCTTTCCCTTTGCTGCTTCCCCATGCCCTTCAGAAAAATCCCACCCGATGAAATCAGGCAGGAATAAAATTACCACGAAAAATTCCTGGTGACTGGAATCACCTGGAAAAAAGAAAAGATGAAAAATACTTCAGTCTACATAAAGGGGAGTGAGGCTTCACATCTGAGGCACAGTGGGACCCTCGGCTCGAAGTCCAGGCAGTTTAAATAGATGAGGTCTTTGGGTGACATTTTCCTGCAAGATTTTAAGTAAATGCCTTGCTGTAACATTTGAGATCAGGCGTTTCTTGGTCTCCATGATTCTTTCCCTTTTTTAAGCCGCAGACACACACACACACAATATTATTAAAACGAGCCCAGATTAGCTGAAAGGTCGGCTGGTTCCGAAACAAACAGTGGGGATTTCAGGTGGAGGCTTTGGAGCACCAGGAGGAAGCGGCTCATCCCCGCCTCTGCTTCGGCTGCGAGGGGAATGGGGATTAAAACCTCACGGGGAGCAGAAGTGAAGGTGAGAAGAGATGCTTTTGTCATTCATTTTGCAGAAAGGGAACTCACAAATCCCCCAGGGCATGCGCTGGCAGCGGGGAGAGAGAAGAGGTGCTACACAGAGAGGCAGCAGAGGGGTGGGTGTGGGATGGGAACATCTCGGGTGGGCTCAGGCTGGACCAGGTGCCAGCTCTGTAAAAGCGAGGTGAGGACAGAAGGGAGAACCTGCCCGGGCAAAAGCTTTCTGGAAAGGGGGAGAGGTTGATCCCTGCCTGGGGAATGCAAGGCTGCAAGACRAGCTCCGTGATCAACACCCTGTGTGTGAGAACCGGAGCTGTCTGAGAGTGAGAATCCTTCATGTATGGCSGAGGCAGATTTGCCAAGGAATTAATAGAATTTACTAAATTAATTAGCTGTTAGAAACGCGCTGCTGAGGCCTTTCCTGATGGGAGCACTCAGCCCATTTTCGGGGCGGTCCCTACCAACTTTTGGGGTAGCACCTTCCCCGTGCACTTTTAGGAAAGGAGAGATTTAGCTTGTACAAACTGCACCAGCCTGCTGAAGTGTTGATTGCAGATCAACGGCCACATTATTTCCAGGTACCTGCTCTTCCAGTTTGCAATTAGGATTATTTTTAAACTATATCTCTTGATATTCCCTGCCAGCACTTGGCRTGGAGGGAAAGTGGAGGAGGCAGCACACGGAGCACTCGGGAAGAGCTGCTGGGGGCAGTTCTCTCCTTGTCAGCCGTGCCTGAGCATCGCCTGCCTGCAGAAACATGAGGCAGCAAAACCCAAACCAGAGCGTTTCTGCAGACAGCTACTGATATAAACGTGCACACTCACACTGCAGAATTAGACCAGCAGATGGGTATCTTGTTTGTGGGAACAGCAACTGCTTTTCACAAGGCCAAAAYGAAGTTACAGCACCAGAAGGGACAATAACTCTTCGTTACAGATAAAGATCCCAAAGGAACTCACTCCCTGCATCTGTGGGATGTGCTTTAGTCCAGAATTGTGGGTTTGTGCTTAAATCATGGGGGCTCTGAGCTCCCCCCAGCTTGGGGGTTGAGGGCTGGGGACAGTGGGTAGCCAGAAGGTTTGCATGCCAGATGCAGCTCTCCTTCAGACATCAGTGCACCCCACCAACTTACCTCATGTTCCACTTTCCTTTTCCAGGAAAAATACTCCTGGACCATCCCAAAACCTTGTCCAAAGGTCAGGAGCAATGGGGGAGACCAGCTGGGAACATTAACTCTGACAAACTCCTCTCAGCCAACAGAAATTTCATAGCAGAAGAGCTTCAATGGAAGGAACACTGGTGTTAAGAGATTATTTATTAGTCATTCTCTGAACTAGAGTGGGATGAGTGCCGGAAAATATTTCTCTCCAAATTGGTATGAATAATATCACTAAATAAATCTGATTTTGGTTAGTCTTCCATGGTGTTCTTATTGGATGGATGTAAGAGGAGCAAATCTGGGGGGAATATTGACTCTTGGTGGATGGCTGGGGAAAGTTTGCTGTTASTATTCAAGAGATGATTTGATTGACAAAAGAATTAGACACCTTTCATCAGCTAGGTAAGCAGTCTGGGTGAACACAGAGCCCACTGCTGCTGGAAACAAGGTACTCAGCATCTGCTAATGAACAGGAAAAATTATGGCTGTCTTTGGATTAACTGGTATTTAGCCCTGAGTGGGATTTTTCTCCATCTCCTCTTTTAATTTTTGAAGATTTTTATCTCAAAGGCAACTGAGTGGACAAACTCAGGGCGGCTGGAAGGGTAACCCCATCACAGACCACTTGTCCTTGGAGTGGAAGATCCATTTGCCACCTTCAGCATCACCACGACACCCCCACGGACCCTGTCCCTGCTGGGAAGCTCAGAGAGGAACCCACATCCCCAAATATGAAAATATTAAGGGAAAAGCCACTGATAGGGACCAAAGCAAAGCAACAGTGCCATGGCACTGAGGGTGCCCCAAGCAGGTCAGGGCAGAGGTAGGTATTTTTAGGTGCATTTCCCCCTTCATTTGCATGCATTTATCCTGGCAGTACCAAGAGCTGAGTGGATATTTGGAATCAGCAATACCTACAGATGTACAAGTGTGTCAGAGCACCTCTGATACCTCTCCTCACCCTGYGGGGGATGAAGAAGGGGGCTCAGACCCACGAGCAGCCCCTCTCCAGCCCTCAGCTTCCAGCTGTGCCCCTGTGTCTGACTTAGTAAGGGATGGAGAAGGTGTGGGGGGAGTCTCAGTGGGGAGCGGCAGGGCAKCCCAGCCCGGGACCTTCTCCCTCCCTCTCTCCCTACACGGGCCGCACTTTGGGCACCGAGCTGGGGCTGCAAAACCCCTCTCGGAGGCGGGGCCGGGCGGGGATGGTCTGCGGGGACCGGCGGGGAGGGCGCGGCTGTGCGGGGCGGGCGTGTGTCTGTACCGGTGTGTGTGTGTTTGTACCAGTGTGTGTGCGCCTGTACCGGTGTGTGTGTGTGCGTGTCCCGCTGTGCCTGTGTGTCCCGGTGTGCCCGTGTCCCGGTGTGCTTGTGTGTCTGTGTGTCCTGGTGTGTGTGTGCGTATCCCTGTGTGTGTGCGTGTCCCAGTGTGTCCCGCTGTGTGTTCCCGTGTCCCGGTGTGTGTGCCCGTGTCCCGGTGCGTGTCCCCGTGTCCCGGTGCGTGCCCGTGTCCCGGTGCGTGTGCCCGTGTCCCGGTGCGTGCCCGTGTCCCCGCAGCCGGGGCACATCTGTGCGCGGGGGAGCGCGGGGCGGAGGGAGCCGGGGGCGCGTCTCGCACTCGCACACGCGCGGCAGCCCCGGGACCGCCGGCTCCTCCCGCCGCATTAAAAGCGGCCAAGTTCGGCGCYGGGGGCAGCGGCGGGTCCGGGCGGTGCTGCCCGGAGCCGGGGGATGCACCCGAACGCCACGGCCCCGGCCGTGCCCGCGGGGCCGCTGCAGCCGCAGCCCAGCGGCTATGCCAACGCCTCCAACCGCTCCGACCTGCTCCCCAAAGTGCCCGACGAGGAGGACCTGGACGTCAACACCGACATCTACTCCAAAGTGATGGTGACCGTCATCTACTTGGCCCTTTTCTTGGTGGGCACCGTGGGCAACTCCATCACGGCGTACACGCTGGTGCGGAAGAAGTCGCTGCAGAACCTGCAGAGCACCGTGCATTACCACCTGGCCAGCCTCGCCTTCTCCGACCTCCTCATCTTCCTSCTCTGCATGCCCATCGAGCTCTACAACTTCATCTGGGTCCATCACCCCTGGGCTTTCGGGGGTGCCGTTTGCAAGGGCTACTACTTCCTCCGGGACGCCTGCACCTATGCCACGGCGCTCAACATCGCCAGCCTCAGCGTGGAGCGCTACATGGCCATCTGCCACCCCTTCAAAGCCAAGAGCATCATGTCCCGCAGCCGCACCAAGAAGTTCATCAGCTGCATCTGGATCGCCTCCTTCCTGCTCGCCATCCCCATGATCTTCACCATGGGGCAGATCTACGGCAAGGAGCAGGATCCCGACTCCCTCATCTGCACCACCATCGTGGACACCCCCACGCTGAAGACGGTGATCCAGGTGAGGGGCCGGGGCTCCGGGCAGCCGCCTCCTACCCCGGCTGGCCAAACTTCCCCGAGCCTGGCGGGGCGGAAGGGGGAGGCTGGAGCGGGGACCGGATCAGGAATGGGGATGTCCCGGGCAGCCCTGACGGGACGCACCGGCTCAGGGTGCGCTCAGGAAGGATTTGGGGGGTCCCGGCTCACCTTGCTGCGCCCCCTCCCCCGGAGCCGCTCCTACCCCACTGCGCTGAGCAGAGACCTTGTACCGGGGTTAATCCGGCCCCGGGCCTGTGGAACCCTCCCCGGAGCTCTTTCCCCTGCCCGGAGCTTCCCTTGTCCCGCTCCGGAGCCCCTGGTGCCGCACAGCCCGGGACAGSCGGCCCCGCTCCGCCGTGTCGCGCCGGGGACTCTCGGGTCCCCTCCAAAGGCGGCAGATCATGGCCAGAAATCCCCAAATCTCAACCCTTACTCTGCATTTTCTGCATCTCCTTCCCTTCTGCTACAGCGGCCAGCAAGTTCAGGGAAAATAAAACCATGTCCCCCCCTCTCTCAGTTCCTTGTGCTGATCCAGAGCCCTTTTCTTCAGTGCAGTGACAGCTCCTGATTTCACAAAGTTTTGGTCACAGGGTGTAGCATCGGCTTCTGAAAAGGAGCTGCATGGTGGAGGCCAGAGGCTGCTATTTTTGCTGTTTTGGGGAAATCCTCAGCTGGTTTTAGCAGCCCCTCCTGACTTGAGCACGGCTTTGCTGCTCTCCACACRGTGCTAAATCCAACACGCCCATGCGTGGAACGGGTTTCAGCATCAACACTTGCCGTGCTCCAGTGCTCTGGCGGGTCTGAGGCATTTGTTTACTGGAGCATTCAGCTTGAAAAATGTAAGAGACACGGAAGGAGGGACAGAAGAGAGCAAGACACCAATCTCCACAGTCCCTTGGCTGCCAGGCTTGCATGTGATAGCTGCTCAATTTTTTATCTGGAACATGAATTTCAGGTGGGGTTAATCAGCGGGCAGCTGGAATTTAAAGCTGCATGTGTACTGAAGTCCTTGGGATGTTCCCACACTCGAAGGGAGGGAACTTAGATGAATCAGAACCATTCCTTCCCACTAAAAGCAGGTGAGAGTATGTGCATTTAGATTTAAGACCGGAGTCAGTAAATGTTTAGACATAACTCTCCCAGTTTCCCCTCTGTACTGTTCCAGTAAACCAAAATCAAGCCCTGACAGAAGCTCTGGATTACCTCTGCATTTTGTCATGATCCCTAACTTTCATCTGAGGTTGTGAGGGCTGCATTTCTCCTGTAGAAGCCTGGAAGGTTTTGCCAGTGGCAGCCCAGCGTACTTAACCCAAATTCTCTGCTCTCTGAGGAGATGTGAGCCATCTGATTTGAGAACAATGGGACTGAAATGCATTATTTCCACTCATCTTCCTTCCAGGATTAAACTGATGCTCATTGTTACCATGGTAGGGCTAAAACCAGAGGATTATTCCCTATCCATATCTTTGGAGATTACACTTTGAGCAATTCTCAATGTACCTTATAGTCCTGCAATTATCCAGGCTGTACCTTATCCCATTAGCCAAGTCAGGAACAGGAAGACATGAATGCATTATGTATATGYGAAGTTCACCTGTGGGCTTTTCCTCATATATACATATTTAATTAACTAGTGGATTAATTTAGAAGTTAAAAGAAAGAGGCAGCTGTTGGGGGAGAAGGAAGAACCAAACCCCAAACCCCAAACCCCAAACCGTGTCGATCTGTTCCTTCTCGGGGGGGCCTGGCTGCAAAAGCGCCTTTGCCGAGACAAGGAGGTTGTTCCATGGTTTCACTCCATTCCTCTGAGCGCAGGGAAGCATCACACGACGTGAGGCAGGGCCCTGGAGCGGGGAGGGCTGGGCAGTGAATAAGCAAAGCAGCTGCAAGTCAGGTTTGAAGTGCGTTAATGGAAACCGTGGCACAGCGTGGGAGCCGGCGCTCTCGCGGCGGACGCTGCGCCGGGGTTTAAAAAAAGACAAGTGATGGAAGAGCCAGGAGAGAAAGGGCAGTGCTGATGTGGAGTGTGACGTGCAGAGGTCTTGCTGGGTGGCAATCTGGAGCCCTGGTCTTTCGTGGTGGGTTCAAGCTGCTTGCAGAGCATCTCTGCATCTCTTTGCATTCGTTTTCTGTCTTTGAATTAAGGGGAGCAGCGATGCACTTGCTGGAGCTGGCAAATCACTTGYAATAAATCACTCAACATATTTCACTCCTATTCCTGTTTGGCAAACTGTCTAAAGCAAACTGGCATTTGGGGTTTTTTTTGGAAGCCATTAGTTCTCCAAGTGGATTTATTTGTTGACTGATTGAAAGAAGTTCAAGTTCTGTCCCAGAAYAGGGCATTGCAATCATTTCTATCCTCAGAGACCAGTGTGAGCTATGGTTTTGCTGGGATCATTACAGGAGAATGATCCTCTCTGAAACGGAGCAAGCTTCCTGGAAAAAGTGTTTCAYAGAATTGCAGAATATTTTAAGGGCCTATTTGATTGCAGTAATTCAACATTTCTGATTTTGAAAAAGTTCTTTCATATTTGCTTTGAGTATTCAAATTTMAATGGCCATTCCTGAGTGAAATTARACTGAATGTGAACAACYAGGATTCCTTGTAATAATAATCAAAAAAGTAATTATTCAAACAATACTCAGGATATTTGGTTCGTGCACGTATTAACTTGCACCACTTAAGCTCCACAACAATTGTAAGAGGTAATTACTGATATTCTTCTRGCAATTACAAATTGTTCAGGGCAGCACGTAATCAGGAAGAGCAGTAAGTGAGACATTCTGCAGGGTGATGCTGTGTGTCCCCATGATCCCTCCACCAGGCACATCTCACCTCTTGCCATGGAGGCATAAACCCTGTGTGGCCTCTGATATTGAATTCTTAAAACTATTTCCCAGCTTTGTTCATCCCTGTCCTTGCAGCTGCTTAAATCAGCCTGTGGATCTGGTTTATTATAAATTCTCCACTGCCAAGTTTTCATGTTGCTTCTGCCAGTCAGGGATGTCTGCTTTGGATTTTGGCATCYACGTGGGATCTGGTACCAGGAGTAAGTCCATTATAGCACATTATTKAGGTCTAGTAAACTCTTCAGCTGGCAGACATCCTCTGAGAAGCACTGTTGCCAGTTTTAGGTTCTTTTTCCACATAGAYGAAACACCTCTTAAAGCCATACAAGTAAATCCATGTTGTCATGGCGCTTCAGCTGGAGGAGCTTTTAAAGCTCCTCATTGTGGCAGCAATAGATACAAAAGTTCTGGGGCAGGATGAGAGGTTCTCCGTGTTCACTTGTGAGTCTGTGCCTGTGGGGTTGGCTCTGGAACCAGCTCCCTCAAACCAGGATCCCACTGAGTGTCCTGATCTACCACGTGTGATCAGCCCTGTGTGCCGTTAACATTGCACAGCCTCAGCCCTGATTTTCAGAAAGCTCTGAATTTTACTGGCCAGATGCAGTGCAAATTGATTTCCCTGCTTATTGCTTTCTTACCTTCATACCTGGTTTCTGGGGAGGTTCACAGCAGAACCTGGGGAAAGAGGGGAAGCTGWAGGACATCCCTACAACCCTGGTGCACTGTCAGTCCCCACACAGAGTGGGCAGCTCCTCAAACTAAAACCCCAGGRTTTCATCTGAGCCTGGACTGGGCACACGTGCAAGGGGAGCTGGGTGTGGGCAGCACCCCAAAATTCCCAGGGGAAGATGCCCACTGGTGTGGCACAGCCTGGGCTTGGGATGGCTCTGCTGCAAAATGTCCCCCAGGCTCCAGCAAGTGCCTGGGTAGAGTGTCTGACACATGCTAATGTTTGATTTGCATGGACAGCTGGTGTGATCCCATTTATTAAAACACATGGCAGCAGGCCCTGCTCCTCCAGAAACTGCCACAGCTCCAGCAGCTCCAAGTTGCTCATTTGTTAGGGCAGCACTTGGGAAACTCCTCTGGACCTCCTCACCCTTTTGAAGGACCTTAATTCTGTGGATCTGCTCTGCCTCAGCCCATCCTGCATGGCTGCAGCTCACTCATCCCTCCAGATCCCTTTTTTATTATGTTTTATGAAGCCTGCTCACAGTTTGGATGATTTTAAGAGTAAATAACTCTGCACATGACACAACTGTTTGCCCAAATGGCTCCTCAGCTTTATTTCTGCCTACATTTCTTCATGCAATGCCTTTGAAGGGACCTGTCAAAGAGCCTCAGGTACAAAAAGGGATGGAAAGGAAGGACCAGGAGTCTTGACATCCATTACCATGCTCTCTACACTCTTCCAAGGTCATCTRTTCAATCTCCATTAGTCTGAGAGGCTCACAGAGTTATTACTTCCATGGATGATGTTGCAAACACTCCCTTACACTTTCCTCTGSTCAGGAGCACCTTGGCAGGGTGGTGGGATGTGCTCAGTGCTCTGGTGCTGTGGAAGGCAGTGCCCTGCCCAATGTGAGATCTGTGATGCCAAGTAAATAAACATGACAAGCATTTCTCCATATTACATGAAAATAGCAAGCCATAAAACCAAGGGGCTGAATTCTCYCAGGATTGCTGGCAAATCCTGTCCAGGATTAGTCAATGGTTCAGGAATCCTGTGGAATTGAAGTTCATTTCTCTTCCTTAAGTCACAGCCAAAGTCCTGCAGTGGCTTTTGATAACAGTGCTGCTCCAAATCACTCACTACACCAGAGCAGTCCTGGGTGCCACTCACCCCTCTGATGGCACCACAAACGGCACCTTTGTGACAGGACTGTGTCCCCTCAGGTCACAGTGTTGCCACACCCTCAGGTAGACAAGAAAACGAAGCTTTTGGTGTGTAGATGTGTCTGGATCCATCCCCACAGTGGTGGAGAGGGACCCCCACCCCACAGCCATGCCCATCTGTGGTGGTGGGAGCATCCCTACAAAGCTGCCTTTTTTCCATGGACTATTCAGGGAATCCAGGGCTTTAACTCAGCATATGCACGACAGCCCAGCCTGCCTAATCCCAGCCCGTTTACACCCTGCTCTGTCTCGCAGCTAGATCTAATTTAAATAAGCTCTTGTGTTCATTGCTTTACATAACCACTTGGCCCGCTGTGTTTTGCCAGTTCTTACGTAATTTCTTCTCTTATTCCCCCCCAATTGATTTTAATTCACTTGATTTCTTTTTCCCTCCCCCTTCCCCAAGATGTCAGCTGGAGAGATAATAAAAAGATGAGGAAATGTGGCCAATTGATTTAGCTCTCAGGTTTTCCTCTCACCAGCAGTTTGCGAAGGCAGGGGAAGAGATGAAGGCAATCTCGTAGTTGCTTTTCCCAGAGGGAAAAAAAAAACCCCAAACCCTTCATCTGCCTTTAATCTTTCAGATCATTCAAAACAGCTATTTAATTGTCATCTCCCTGCTTCCCCCCTCCTTTCCCTTAAAGACTTTCACTGTGCAGCATCTGCTCGAGACTCACAGATGGCACTTGTGCTTCCCGACGTTCAGAAACGCTGCTGTGCCCTGCCCGAGGCTGGCAGCAYGGGCAGCACCTCCCTGTGGGACACAGGGGTGCCTGCCTGGGGGGACACAGGGCAGTTTGGGCTTCCATGGTGCCCCCATTGCTGTTTCCCTGCTGTGAAATTGCCCCTTGCTGAGGGACAGAGCAGAGGTGACTGCAGGGGCTGAGGGGACGCTGTGGTGTCCTGACGAGGTGGGAAGTCTGAGCCTCAGAGCAGAGAACTTTAAATGCCAAACCCMTCAGTCCCAGTGCTGACAGCCCTCCTTTCCCTCACGTTAAGCAGGTGAATCTGAGTTTTCACATTTCCTCTCTGGGTGCTCTTTGCCCTCCAGGACAGGCCACACTCACCGTGTGAAGCTGGAGGTGCCTCCAATGCCCAGCTCACTCATTGTGCTCCACCAACATCTCCCCCATGTCTTGCTTCCCATGGATACCATTTCTTCTACCCAGCTGCAAAGTCTCTTAGGTGTGGGATTAAAATATCCCCAAACATATAATGGTGATAAATCAGTTGAGCTGATGAGTTATTCGGGAAAAAGGTGCTCAGGTTTAGAAAACGTGGTGATGCTGGAGTACAAACCCTGGGTGGGGAGCAAATTTCTGAGCTAACAGTCCATCCTCAGTATTTGCCTGCATGCTCTTGTTTYCTGTGTATGGGAGGAAAATATTAGTGAGACAGATTTGTATCCCATTGTTCAAGTGCCTTGTCTGTGGARGTCCATCCTCCTCCTCCCTCCCTGGGGCACCAGAAACTCCTCACCCCCCCTGCTCCTGCCAGGACAGAGGATGCTGTGGCACAGGGCCGTGCTGTGAGGCTCTCAGCCTTTGGAGAGGATGCTTCTGGTGGGCTGGAGGAGCTGCTCAGGTGGTTTCAGCTTGTGAGATTTGCTCCTGTGGCTTTTTCACTTCAGTAATTCTCAGTGCAGRGTGCACTGCTGGGCACAGCTCCATGGGGGCTTCTCCTCTCCCAGGGAAAGAAAGATGGAAGGGACAAGGTCTTTGTAGCTGAACTTTTTCCTTGGAGGGAAAGTTCAGTGAGTTTTCTTAGAAGCTTTTGTGTTCTCATGGGCTAGGGGCAATTGTCAGCTGAAGACAGGAATCTGAGAGATGAGATTTTCCCTAGTGGAAATGAAGAAAAAAAAAAAAAAGGAAAAAATGTAAGCTTTCATAAAGCCCAGTATTTGAAAGGGGAGAAAAAGCATCTATTTTATGCAAAATGCTCATGAAGAAGCTGGGAGTGCCTCTAAACTGAAGAGTCATGGACAGAGCAGAAAGCAGATTCAGAATCACTAAATCAGGGAGGCAAGGGAGGGGCAGCAGTGCCWGAGGCTGTGCCCTGGGGTGGGTGGCACTGCTCCTGGCTATGTTGTCACCTGCTGCCTTGGGGAGCCAGAGGAGGAGAAACCTCACCCCTTAACATCCCATTTTCTTCCTCCTTTCACCTTGAAAAAAAAGGGTTCATCACCTTTCCAGCTGCACCCAGAGCTGGGAGCAGGGACCTGCTGCAGATCTGCCAGGAGCACTTGGATGCAGGATGACATCTGGCTCAGCAGACCCCTACTTTTGATCARGACTCCAGGAGCTAATTAATATAGTCATTGCAATGCCACAACCTATTAATTTTAACTTAATCAAGGACAAAGGATGTCTGCACTGCTGAACCTACTAAATGTGGTCTTAATGTGTGGCAGGACTTTTGCAGCACCTTGTTCCCTTGGAGAATTTGTTTAATAAGTCCATAACTATTTGAGTATGTTCAATAAGAAATTAACCCACTTTCCCCTCCTATTCAATGATTTTTTTCAAAACTATCTTATCAAAATGCAGCCCACACAGCTGCTGGGAAAGTTTAACTCATTACTCGCATCACTATTGATTCCTCCTGCAAAGACCTTACATTTTATCCCCAAGGGGGTAATTTATACAGTTTAATATGCTCATTTAATTCAAAAAAAAGAAACTCAATCCTTTGAGTTTCCCGTGTTTCATTTCTTAYTGCTGTCAGCCATGGGCTTGTGACACTGTCATGCTTGTTCCTTAAATYCAAGTGTGTCAGGTTTGATAAAGCACTGTAGGCAGAAGAAGGATAGGTTTAAATTAGTCTTATTTGGACTAATAAAGAGATGATTTGACCTCAAGGTACAATGATGGGGAGCTGTGTGTGCCCCAAACATTTAATAGACTGCACTCACTAACCCAAGGAGCAAACTGCCTCAGGCTTGTCTCCCTCACAGCTTTCAGTGTTTCCTGGCCAATGCAGGGTGGAAAATGCCTTGAAAGGGGAACCAGAAAGGGCAGGAATTTGGTCAGTAAGTATCTCAGAGTGCAGCAGTCCAGAGGAGCTGGGCACATGGCCAGCCTGGCACTCTGAACACAGCCTGGGGATCAAACCCTGCCAGGAAACCAACCCTGTAATACCTGAGGCTCCACGAGGCTGAGAGGAGCTGCAGCAGAGCAAAGCACTGAGGAAAAGCAGCAATAAAGTAACAAGAAGTTCACTCCTCCTTTGGGATAAGTCCTTTTTTTCTCCCTTGAAAGTCTAATTGAATTTTCTTTGCTCCCATCCTCAGCAGCCSAAGGGGAGGCTCCAGCACAGCCTCCTCCCTGCTCAGCCTTTATGCAGAAAATCCATAAGCAGAGTGTGGGGATGGGGAGAGGGAAGCAAAAGTGTCCACAATACTTCCAGCACTCACAGAGCTTGGCCTGACCACATTAACCTCACAAAACAGGTTGATTTTCCCCCAAAAAAGAGCTTCTCAGGGCACCAGTGATGGAACTTGCCATCTCTTTTCCCTTCAGCAAGTCAAGCAGATGAGCAGAGCTGCAGAGCCCACTGTTAGCAGCTCTCACACTTGGGGCTGCAGTCAACAGGGGGACAGTGTCTGACTTAAATATGGCCTTTAATTTATTTATAACTGCACATCCACCACTCAGTATCATATTTAATGCAAATAACTTTCAAGTGAAATCCCCACTGAGAGGCACATTATGAAGATTAACAGCCTGGCTTTTCTATTACTCTGGTTTATACACTGTGGATTTGTGCCCTGTGCTTTGTAGGCAAGTGCTGGCAATATTTGAACCCAGGAATCTATATCTAAACCTGCTGTTTTGCAAAAATCAGKGCCTGAGAGCCTGCTTGTGATTCCACAGCCAAAGARAATGGGCTGGAGTCATGAAAACCCCTGGGAAATGCTGACATGCAGGTGGGTGAGAGCCTAGAAAGGCGATTTCTGCTGGTCACGCAATAGGGCATTGGAGAGGGGTTTATTTCTTTTAATCATATAATCCACTTTTCTTTTAAACAGGCTGTCAGGAAAATTAATCTCACCAAGTTTAAGATGATACTGAACATACTCTCATGCCCTGAAATTGCCTGGAGCTGCTTTATTCATTTGGATCTTGGTGTGGTGAATTTGTCAGGTGTAATGCCATGGGCCCAGCACCTCATTATGGAATTGGCTAGTAGGTTTGCCTGGGTTTGTGTCTGTTTTGGGTCTGTTTCTCCCTCTGTTCACCTTTCACGGAGGAGAAATGTGACCAACATCTCACTGTAAAATGTGGCCAGAGCTGTTTGTTGCCCCACCAGGGTGATGCCACTTGTTCCCTGTGCCATCAGACAGACACTGGGCTCTGTCACTGCTGCACTTGTCTCTTGTGGCAAAGGGGAAGGGAAACCTCTCCCCTCCTTTCTGCAAGAGCARTGGTGAAACTCCAATGGCAGCTGCTTGGAGAGAGCTCAGTGCAATGGCAGCATGGCCAGAAACTCTGCCTGGTCTGATGGTTGTTTYCCAAGAGCATCCTAGAGCCAAGCAAATACATTTATTCTTTAGTATCTAGCAAAGGAGGGAGTGTGTTTGAAGACAGAGCACTAGCAGCTGCAATAGSCATTTTTCTGAGTCAAAGGAAACAGCAGCAGCCTATTAGACCTTGTGTCACTGCTGAACACTCTGCTGGGAGCAGCAAAAAGCTTGGAATTTCCAACCGAGCTCCATTATGGGTGCATTTTCCCTCAGTTCATCACAAACCCCAAAGTGTGGGGGTGTCACCAACAGTGTGTCCCAGGGCAGTGCTTCCAGTGGGAACAAAACCACAATCACCCAAAGAAAAGGGCTTTTCCAAGGGGCCAGGGCAGAGAGGGGATAAGAACAGCAAAACAGAGAGGCTGTGGCTCCCAGCACCCACTGGCCAAGCTCAGCTCCCAGCCACAAACCCTCCCTGCTCCTCCCAGACCCCATCAGGTCCCACTGGTSCTTCCTCTATTGTCCTGCTTCAACAAGGCTTCAGCTGGGTGCAATCCCTTGCTCTCCCAATTCCCCCTCTGCAGGTGCTCCCCACTGCAGCAGGGGCAGGCTGGCAGCTCGAGGAGATGCTTGGAAGGAAGAGGAGTGTTCCAGGCTRAAAACAGGGATGGGGCTTTAGGCTAGAGCTGTGCCTGAGGGAGCTGCTCTGCTTTCTTTATAAGAACAGGCCTCTTGCTCAGCAGTGATGTGAATGTTAAGGAAAAGAGAAGGMAGATGAAGTGTGGCAGGAGCCATTTGTTTTTGAGGATGAGATGCCAGCTGCATTACTGCTTTGCAGCTCTGTCTCTCCCCAGCAAATGAGTCCCCCACCCCTGTGCCTCCCTCTGCAAGGGCATGTGACCTGCAGGGAATGGCTTTATCAGAGGGAGATGAGGCAGAAGCTCTTTCCCTTTCATGGTTGCTCTTATCATCCCTCTTCCCCCTGTTATCAACGGAGCTACTGCAAGAAAGGCTGTTACAAATACAGTGAGCAGCCAGAAATAAAGCTTGCTGGTCTCTTCATTGCTTTTAAAAGAGTGTGTTTGGGGAAGGGAAAATCGCTGGTCATACCCCAGAGGTTTTCTCATATCAKGTAGTGCTGTGCTGAACTTCATCCCTTTAAATATTGCCCAGGCARAAGTTGCTTATGAGGGCCCTCAGGAGCTGCCCCCCCTCATTGTGAGGTTMTGTCTCTCTGCTCTTGCATAAACCAAGTTCAAATAGTGTTTCTGTTTTCTGCTCCAAAGGTTGCTGCTTTTTCCCCCCATGAAATAATGGGAAAATGTGTTAAACTCATCAGCTATTTAGGGGGAAACGCAATTTACTCAGTTTCAATTAAAAGAAAGCACCCAAAGTAATAAGAAACCCACCGGCAGCCTGGAAGAAGCAGCAGCAAAGAGGCAAGGGCAGAAMCAGGGCAAGAAATGACAGTTTTATAAACCTCCTGCTGGGTAGGGATAGAAGAGGTCTTTGTGCCTGCAAAACAAAACTGTTTTTTCTTGAAAGCAGCTATTGACTGGAGCTCTACAACTGCAGCTGGAGCTGTGCACAGCAGCCACACGCCTGCAAACAGCCTGACTCCCTCCCCACTGAATTCAGAGACAGGCTGTGCTTTGCCTCGGTGCTCCAAATCAGAGCTGTGCTCTTAAATTCAAGAAAAAAACACTAAAACATTCCAGCTGATTTTTCCAGGAGTTAGTCCAGGTGATTTGTAAGACTTCCCTTTTCTCCCCCAGTTTCMCAGGGCTGCAGCAGCGTGGCTGTGCCAGGTGCCTCTTGCTGGGGCTGTGTCTGTCAGGGTGCAGTGCCTGATTTTCCACGTGGATTTGCAGGAACACCTTTCTGAGCCAGCCTCATGGCAGCAGAGAGGAGCTTGCTTAAAAGGCCACCTGTGTTGATGGGGCTGCAGAGATTATCTTGTGACCCCTGGGTGAGATTGAAGCACAGCTGACAATCTTCTGGGCATTAATTCCATTCCAGCATTCTTTCCTCTTTGGGAGGCTGATCCACACCTCAGCTCCTTCCCCTTGTGAGGGTCAGCCTCTGCTCCCAAGCAGGGAGTGAGAGGATGAGGTGAAACAGCCTCMARYTGCACCAGGGGAGGGTCAGCTTGGATGTTAGGAAAAATTTCCATACTGAGTGGATAGGCAATGATGATTCAGTGAAAACCTTAATAGCTAGCAGATTTCCCTCTATTTCTGTCCTACAAATTTCACAAATTTCCAAGCACACTTGGAAATCCTGCCCGTGCTCCATGGAGCCAGATCCTCCTCTCCCCATGCAGCATCCTCAGCAGACCCAGCCAAGACCCAGCCTGTGCCTGGGGGCTCTCAGGGCAGCATCTCAGCAGCAGGGAGACCACTCAGGTGGGGAAAGAGCCTTTCTGCCTGGCTGCCTTCACTTTTAAACAGGCACYAGTCCCAAGCAGGGGGTTGGTGTTGAGGTGGGGCTGAGCTGGTTTCCTTCCTCTGAGCTGGGTGCTCTCAGTGCTTGGGAATCACCCAGGAATGGGTTTGGCAATCAAAGACCTTTTCACCAGTGGTGAATCAGAGAATCACAGGATGGTTTTAGTCGAAGGGAGTTAAAGACCATCTCATTCCAAGCCCCTGCTGTGGACAGGGACAGCTTCCACCACACCAAGTTGCTCCAAACCCTGCCCAGCCTGGCCTTGGACACTGCTGTGCCCAGCATCCCAAGAGGAGAAAATCCCCCCACCCTTCCTGGGAATGAACTTGATGAAAATTATTACCAGCAAACATCAAGAAAGAAGCCTTGAAAATTTACTTTCCAGGCTGTGGCAGTGGTTGTTTTGACAGAGTTTTGATGCCTTCATTGGATATTCCATTGAAGCTTTGCTGGAGATAAGTGATCTCATAGAAAACAGGGCTTTTGTGTCTGGTCACAAAGGAGGATTTGCAAAGACTGCTGAGGGAAGTAGAGTACTTATCCAGGGAGACAAGAATTTCAGCTGAAAATAATCATGGCTTTTTCATTTATAATTCTAACTGCAACTTGTCAGGAATCTTCCTCCATCCAACTGGGCTGGARATGGGGCAAACCAGTGATAAAATGTGGACTGGTCACCCCTAAGAAAACAGCTTGTCCCAAGGCTTACTCACAAAATACTTCCAGCTTCTCCTTCTGCTCACAACGTGGCGTGCACCAAATCCTGGGGTGTTTTTAGGAGCACGTGGTCAAGGCAGTAATGTGGATGTGAAGTGGAGCTGCTGCCCTGCCAGCCTCTCACAGCTGTTGGGTGAAGTTTTGTGTTGAAGTTGTTTTAAAGCTGAACAAGACAAACTTGCTTGGAGCACCAGCACCGAGCCCAGCAAAAAAYGGACTGATTAAATAAACAGAGATCTCCCTGTTATTATTGCTGTTTAGATAACTTTGAAATGCTTATTTTTCAAAGKAAATGGATTACATAATCCTTTTCCCCTATTTTTGGCTCAAGAAGGAGTCAGTGAATTTTCTGTTTCAGAGCAGAACATTTGTGCTTTTCCCCATGATTCAGGGAACAGTTTTTCAGTCTGAAACTGGTGTGTGGATGATTCACAGTGACACATTTTGTGTTGGCAGCAGGCCCCGCCTCGAGAGCCTCCCTGCACCCTGTGCTCTGGGCTGTGCCTCTCCAAAATTTGGGTTTGAAGCTGCACTGAGTCTGGGGGAGCCAGGCTGATCCCTGGACAACCCCAGAGTGCATCAGAACTGGTCTGTGACTGCCTTTCTTGTCAGAGTACATCCTTGTACTTGAGAAAAGTTTCACGCATTGTTTTACTTCCAGTTTTCCCTTTCTTTTGTTCTACTTTCCATCATGGTTTACATGTTCCTTTCCATTTTTGATGCTTTCTGGGCATCTTTTGATTTGGAGCTCTGGGGCAGGGTTGGAGTGGGGGCTGGGTCTGCTCCCCAGAAGGCTGTGCTTGCTGCACAGGAAGGAAAATCATCTCCCASCCTATCTGTCCCTGGCTTCCATCACTGAAAGTGAGAAGAGATGGTGCAAAAAGTGTTGTGGAAACTGCTGTTCAACTCCCCCTTTAGTGTGTGATCCATCAAAGTAATTATGTGCAGCTCGGGAGCCTCAGACTGCAGCAATGGCATCCTCCCGTAGCTTTTCTATTTCCATCTAATTAAAATGTTATTGTTTCATTCATGTGAGTTTGCATTTTAAATAAGGAGCTGGGGGCAGAGTGGCTGATTGGTAACTTATTCTCTGTGTGAGTAAAGATTAGCACTAATCACCCTGTCATACTTGTGCTCTCCTCTTCCTTATGCATCTCAGACATCAAATTGGAAAAGAAGGGGAGGAAGAAGCTGGGGTTTGATGTCCCTGATTAATTCCCTCTGTTGGGTGTCAGGAGGGGAAGGTGACATGTCCTTGCCCACTGTCTGGGTAGTCACTGCCTGCACGAGCTGCATTTTGAGGAGTGAAGGAATGTTCATCCCAAAACAAAGCTCTGCTTTGAAACTTCATGGGCTTCCATCTCCTCTTGTCTTGAATTTTTCCTGTGTCTTATCACCTGTCAAGAGAGGGCAGGGAGGAGAGCAAGGCTGSCCGTGTGTGGAAACACCCCTATAGGAAACGTGAAATAACCTCTATTCAAAAGTGGCTCAGCAGCWCCTCAGAGCCATGATTTGCTCCCAGAACAGCCAGGATGCAGCAGGCACCATCCCCAGCACCCTGGAGAGGCTCAGCAGCTCAGGAYCCTCCAGCCCTCCCCACTCCCTGGCCACAAAGCCCCCCCAGCCATGGGGAGGATGCTCGGTGCAGGTTTGGGCACAGGAGCTGGCAGCAGRGGTGTGGTACCCAGCCCAGCTGGGCATGGAGGGGGATGGAGCTGGCATCTGGCCTCCTAAAACCTGCCCTGCTCCACAGCTCTCTGCAGCCCTGGAGCACGTGTGCTTCTGGAGGGTATTTTTAGCAAACCTTGGTTTACTGAGGGTCACAGAGAAGTGGAGCACCAGCATCTGGAGGAGCTGTCACTCCACTTCCAGCCTTGCAGGAGTAACACATTGACTTATTTATGAGAGCAGTCAGCTCCTCTCTCCCTGTGTGTAACAATCTGCTTTACCTCTCCCAGCTCGGAGAAGTAATTTTATTGTCAACCATTCTGTGCCTTTAATAAAACCCTAAAACAAGTTAGCAAGCTCTGAGGGGAATGGAAATCTTCCCAGATTTTATTTTATTTCATTTTTTTCATTCTTTCTAAAAGGACCCACTCTTTCACTGTCTAAACCAGTGAGCAGTAATCATTGCTGTGGCCAAAAGGAGGGGGAGGAAATCACTTACTTTACAAGACAACATCCAAATACTTTGTGCCCAGTAGGAGAGGCCTAATCTGTTAGCTGGAAAATGCCTGTGTCAAGAATGACTAATCTGGGACCAAATGATACCTGGAAAATGAAGATATTCAATGCTCCCTGCAGAGCAAGATCCATCAAAATGAAAGGACAGGCTGTTTCCTCTTCCTTTGTTCCAGTCCAGGTGAACTTTCTTCATTTCTACACTTATTTTTCTGGATGGGGATGGGAGAGGCAGAACAATCTGAAGGTGCTTGGTAGTTCAGGCTTGAAAACAAAGGTGACAACCTCTGCACCCAAATGCTGAGCCTCACAAAAGCCCTGATGCTTTGGGAGAAATCCTGAGCTCCTCTGCCGTGGCAGGAGCCCAGAGAAGGGTTGGGTCAGCAGGCTCCAGATGAGATCAGAGCAGCTGGGTGATCCCCAAGATGCTCCCAGTGCTCCTGGGCTGGATTCTTCCTCCTTCCTCCTCCCTTTCCTCTGGAGATGTTCCTTCTGCATGTGGGAGAATGATGGCATTTGTGGTTTCTTAGTGAAATAATTCGTTTTCAAAGGAGAAGAAGCAGCTTGGGTCAAACCAAGAAAAAYTAATTAAGAAATTTATCAGGGATGAGTTAAACAAAGCAATTAATKTGGGGTTGACCACTGTGTGCAAATTAAGCTTCTAGTTCAAGCTGAGGTGGATCACTTTGCTTCATTTTGGGCTTATAACCCATCTTTTTCTCCTTTCTTCTTTAGCTTAGGACAATTCTGAAATGAAGAAGTTCAGCATATTTTCTTATTTAGTATTTTGAAATGGCATGTTAGTGTTTCCAGGGAGAAAACAAGTGTTTATTTGAAAACACTGAAATAGTTCAAYGTTTCCCCCTTTTTTTGTCATTACATTTGTCATTGTATATTGAATTATTACAAGTAGCATTTGGTGTCCTTCCAAAAATTCATTTAGCATCAAAATCACCATTCTATTAAGGAGATGATTTGTCTAAAACTGCTGCATTCCCAAGCAAGAGCTGTGTCCTGAGCCTCCAGGGTTGTRACTCCCCATCCTTCTGCCTCAGCCTTTGTGGGGTGATTGGTTGAGCTGCTGGAYCTTGAGCCAGGGACCTCCAGAAGTACAAGCACAGGGTTTTATCCTCAATTATCCTCAATTTAGAGGCTTCATTCTGCAGGAGGGGACCAAAAACACACTGCAAAAGCTGTTAGAGCAGCTCCAAGTTATAGCAGATATTCAAAGCTCCTAACACAGGTGCAGGAGCCTTCCAGGGCCACAAGATTTGGTTTCACTTTTCCATTTTATTCGATTTTTTTCTAATTGCCTTTTTCTAATCGTCACCGTGGTGAGTCAAAGCACATCTGATTTGGCTTCATCACTCCCTGAGCCAGGTTCCACTKCTTTTAAGCATTTTAATTAATGCATAATAAATAAGTAAACTGATACTTAAGTTGGCCCCTAGAAGTGAGGCACAATCTTCTTGGCATTCTCTCTTGATTCATTTTGTTCAAAGTATCTGTCTTCAGTGTGTCTTTTTTTGTTTTTTTAATTTATGTTGCTTTTGCTGCTTCACTGCTAAAGATCAAATGTTTTTCCTTGCATGTGTCAGGTATAGACCAGAGAGGTCCTGGGGGAAGAGTTTTTAATAAGGTTTCTAATTTGTTCTRAGTTTATTAATCCAAATAGCACTCAAGTGGCTGGTGCCTCTATGTCTTTATGTTTGGTTTGTGCTTTTTATTTTGGTTCTCAGGTTAGGGGACTGGCTGTATCATTAAAGATCAGACCAATCCCTTTTTTTCATCTGTATGATTCTGCTTTACCCAAGGCTGTGCAGCAAAGCAGAATTTCTGARTGCCCATGCAGCAGCAGAGAGGTCCTCACCTGTGAAGTTTTGACACACTTGAATTTGGTTTGAACTCYACCTTTAGAATTAAAGCTGGTTCCRTGCATGTATTCATGCAAACAACCTTATTTTCATGCAAAAATGGCTTYATAATTCAACTGGAACAGGACTTTTGCAGAGCCAGCAGCTTTGCCTGCTTGTACCAAGTGCAGCTGCAGGGACCTGGAGCTGGATGCCCACAAGTCTGGGCTGAGTGAGGAGGAACCAGCACTTCTCAACTCCCTTCTGTAAGTTGTGAACCTGAAAAAGTGGTCAAAGCTGCCTGTAGCTTGTCACTGTAGCCTGTTTTCCMAAATAAGCAGTGCCAGGAAATAGAAGGTAGAACGACTGAGAGCTGTAAGTGATGGAGCAGGGAGCAGCAGGGTGTGTTAASCATCCCCACAGGAAAACACCTGCAGCAGTGACTGAGGGATGCTCAGCAATTCCTCTGGGCTGGCTGAGTCCTGGCTTTGGTCACTGTCCTTGTCTCCATCCCTCACCTGTTGATTGTAAACAGCAGCTCAGCAGGGAGTTGAGTTTGGGGAATGTTTAATTTCTATCTTAAACAAAACCCAGCGAAGCCTCTCTGAGCCTAAAAGGAGGGACTGACGCACATGGGGAGGCCCTGGCACAGGGTGCCCAGARAAGCTGTGGCTGCCCCATTCCTGGAARTGCYCAAGACCAGGTTGGACAGACCTTGGAGCACCCTGGGAYAGTGGRAGGTGTCCCTGCCCATGGCAGGGGATGGAATGAAGTGAGTTCCTTCCAACCCAAACYGTTCTGTGAGTCTGTGATTCCCMCCAGMTTTACCTGCAGTGCTTTACCCTTCCCAGCACTAACTGCAGTATTCATGAAGGGAGCAGCATTTGTCTCCTTGCTAACATCTAGCTTTGAAGCCAGTTAAAAGACAGGAGACAATTAGCAGGAACACGTGCCATGACTCCTCTCTCYTTGCCCACGTGCCGCCTTTGCTGAGCGCCGCTTGCCCGAGACTTTGTGAGTCATTGCTACAAAAGAGAGCTCRGAGCTCGGTGTGAAAACAGCACTTTTGTTCTTGCACACTCTTATTTAATATCCCTCCTCCTCCTTCAGCACTTCCAGTGCCAGGGGGATAATTGAGAACATGGATGTTTTCATTTCCCTGACTCCGAGCTGGCAGCACACGGCAGCAGAGGAGTCACTTCCCCAAGCTACTGCAAATTCCTTYAAACAAAGCCTCCTCTCTGCATTGGTGCAAAGGCAAGCTTTTGTCCYGAAATCCAAATTTTGCCTCATTCATTTATAATATTCATGCATTCAGTCTGCCAGCCTGGCATTTCAGCTCCCCTGTGGATGTTTTTATTGCCTTTAGTCAAGGCAATATTGCACAGGAGTTGGATTGAGGCATGGAAAGTCAGACTCTCCAGGGTCACTTGAAGGCTTCATTTATAAATAAACCTTGCTAGAAAACAGAGAAAGTCACTGTGGAAATGTTTGGGAAGAAGAGGTTTAGGCCAGGCCTAGTAATTTTCTGCCTCCATCTATTTACCTGAAAACCAGGAATAATAAAAAACCTTCTTGGACCCAGAAGGCAATGGATGGTTTTGCTTAATGAATCACTTAATATCTTTGTCCATAAAATGATGCATAAATCCATCATACTTCCACCATTCCAGCACTGAGTATGTTATTCTCTCTCCATGAAAATTCATTGCAGTACCTGAATGCTGAGTGCTAATGAGAATTCTCTGCACTTAAAGGGCTGAAATTAAAACACCGCAATTACCAAAGTATCTTCCATTAGGTGGAATTATTTATGAGAACTTGTCACTTAAAAGACTCTCAGATTTTACTGAATCAAAAATCAAGAAGTTTCAGGCCATTGTCATGTGCTTTTTTCTACCAGAGTGGCACAGGATCATCTCCTCTACATGGCCTTGAGTTATTTGGGAGAACAAAGTCCTGGTTTTTCTTATGAGTCTTCTCTAACCAGTTTGGAGTCTCTGCAAACAATTCAGAGCTTAATTGCTTCATTTCACCAGTTTTGATGCTCATCCTTCTCGTGTCTGGTCCTTCATGGAAAGTGAATCTGGAAGGGCTTTGTTGTTCTGGATTAAATTTAGTCCTAGGCATTGACCAGAGGGAACATCCCCCCACCAAATAATTACATTTTTCRGTTTTCTTTGGCACAAACAGACCTGATATTGACATCCCTGCTCTTCTGTGGTCCATCTCACATTCTCAAAGCTTGGAGTTTCTAAGGCTACACTCAGATCCCACCTGAATGTGGCTTTACTGCAAGCAATTCCTTTTCAAATGGAAGAGGTAAATAATATCAGAAGTGAGCCTATCATCCATTGTGCGCTATTATTTTGTTGGCAGACAAAATACCTTTTATTAAAATAATGAACTGAAATGAAAAGCAAGCGGACAAAGCAAAGATCTGGTGAGTTCCTGGCAAAGCAGGTCCTTCTTTGATCTCAGGTAGGAACAGACACCTCAGTTATGGATCAGAAAATCAATGTCCCAGTGTAAGTGTGGTGCAAAGACGCCCACACAAGAAGCCAAGGACACTCCTGGCAGCAGCAGAGGCATSTTTGAGGTCCATATTTATTGTCCCTGGGGTGGGGGTTAGCTGGGGATATCCAACATGCCATGAAAGCAGTGTCAAATTCCATCTTGTGTTAGTTAAAGCACTGGCAGTGGCTCATCTCAGAAGTAGATGTTTATGCTTAAAATAAATTCCTTGGTTTAAGGGTAGAAAGGGTCACTGTGTATCTTGATTTTATATTAGCCTTTTGCAAATAGAAATTATTTTAAGAAATGGGTAGTGATAGTGCTGCTTCTCTGTCCCTGCCTTATTGTTGAAAGAAGAAAAAAGACTGGAGAAACTAATTACATTTGAAGTGTACCTGATTAAAAAAAAAAAAAAAAAGAAGAAGTCATCAGTCACTGAAAAGAGGAGAATGTTTCATTATGAAGCCAATTTGCCCTTTATTGTGACTGATGTGTGCAGGTGTTTGCCTGCTCTGTGCCTCAGAGTTGGGCTCTGAGCCCTCTGCTCAGCACATGAGCTGTTCCTGTCCCTCTTCCCATCCCACACTGAGCCACAATGTCCTGGGGAATAAATGGAGCATCTTTAGAACATTTTGAGACAGAAATCAGCCACCACTGTCCCTCTTGTTAATTAAGGGACCAACAAGGGCAGGGGCTGGAGCATCTCAGCTCTTCTGCTTCTCACCTGGGGCATCACCCCTGAGAGCTGCCAGCYTTCTCCTTGGTCACTGAAATTGTGYCAAAGCCTGAATGGATGTGGGGGCTGAAGAAAAGCAGCAAGAAGACACCTTGCTGTCACTGCCAGAGGGGACAGGGATCCTCCCATGGCCTGGAGCCTGCTGCCTTTACCTGGGACACCTGTGGCCAACRTGCTTAGGGCTGTCACCCTGTCACAGGGTCACACCAAAAAGGCTCTTTCCCCCCCAATCCCAGCTATTCTTTTAGCAGGCATCTCCCCCGTGCCAGGCTGGGCTCAGGACGAGTGGAGCTCTGTGTTTGTGTGGCTGTGGGAGCCAGGAGGCTCTGGCTGCCCCAGAGCAGAGCCTGGCACAGCCCCACACGTGGCACCCACCCTGCCAGCAGCTGCCCCTGCCTTGGGCTGCCCTTGCTCTGTCCCCAGCAGGGACATGGCACATGCCAAAACATGCCCCATACCAAAACATGCCCCGTGCTGGCCAGCAGCCCTCGCCTCGCAGCAGCTTTTTGTGAGGAGATGGAAGCAAAAGGATCAAAGGATGATTTCGCTGTCAAATTTGGTTCGGCGGCATCAAACAGGAGCTGGTGATGTGTCTGTGCACTGTTAGGGAGCAGAGCCAGATGCTCCCAGTGCTTCAGATAAAATGTGCTTCATTCCACTCCTTCAGCTCGCTCTGGAGATGGTTTTTTAGTAGTGAATTAAAAATATAAAAAAAAAAAAATTAAAGACTATGTACTCGATTCTTGGCTATGAATATTTATGGCAGTATTGGACTTGCAAATCAAAGGTAATTTAAATGTCAAAACTGGTGTAAAGTCTCTCCTTTGGAGGATAAGTCRGAGAATTAAACTTGATTACAAGCCATAACATTTGGAAATTAGCATCTTAGGGTATCAGTGATAAACACTTCTGTACATCCCCTTTTGAAGTAATATATTTTTAAMAGATGAGAATTAATTTTAATAAAAAAATGGTCCCTTAATTAACAGTGGGGTAATTAACGGGGAAATCCTGGCTGCATTCACGACACTGTGATTACTTCATCTTGCTAAATCACTTCCTCTTTTGCGAGGAATCTGCCTCCACAACTGTTTGGACAGGAATGGTTCCTACCTGAGACAATCTTCTGTCTGGGCAGCCTGCCTCAGGGATAAAAGCAGCAATTTCTGCTCTGAAATTTTTTGTGCTTCAAAAAGGAAATTATTTTGGTTAATGCATAGCAAAGTGCAAGTAAGTGCCAGCAACAGCAGCTGCAACGTCTCTGTGAGCAGAGGGGGGATGTGAGCAGCACTCAGAGCCTTGAGCAGCACCATGGGAGCCTGCAGAGATTCAGCTCCTGATTCCTGCATTGCACAAGGCAGGACACTGGAAGCTGATTCCTGCTCCAGGTTAGCATTCCCAGCCATTCCTCCGTGGAGCTCTGTGGTTTTGGGAAAGGTAAACCTGAAAAWCAACACTCCTGTTAAGGGCCTGTGAATTGTGCTGCAGGAGTTTTGAGCTGCCATGGGGAAATGGTTAGAGATCCTTCTAAACCTGCAACCAGAATCTTGATTTGAGGAATAGCAATTGATGCCTTTGCTCCATACAGAATGCAAGGAAACCTCGGGCTTCCCTTATCCTTCGGATTTTTAGCCAACCTCAAATGCTGGCCACAGGCAAARCATCTTTCTCATGCCAGTCATTAGCTGGCTGGATTATGCTTTAGAGCAGAGCAGGTTACATAAAGTCTGTACTCAGTAATGACTCCTCAGCAGAAACAAATCTGACATTTGCCCTATTAGCCTCATTTGCAGTCTGCTACGATAGCATTTGGTCTCACATGTTCATTTGGTACTTTAATTTGGRAAAAAGAAAATCAATTTTGAGAGATGGGRAGGCATTCAGGGCTTGCCTGTGCTGTGGTTTGAGGAGAGAGCCGTGACCTTCTCAATTTGTTCTGCCTTGRGTTCATTTTCTGAAAGACCATGTGGGTTTGGGGTCACGGGGCCTTCCAGCTGCCCAGTCAGGCTTTGGACCCAGCAGCTCATTAGGACCTGACCTGTTCAGTGCAGTGGCTTTTAATTGGCCAACAAAGACATTGACACCATGGACAGGTGGCCCATAGCTCCTTTCCTCCATATCTCTGCTAGATTTGGCATTTCTCTCTCCATGTCACTTGATCCAATGTGTCCTTCCACACTGTCCCCACTATCTGAGTGTTTCCCTGCTGATTTCTCTTCATGGCTCTGTGAGGGGGCAGGGCAGCAGCCTGGAACCAGGAGATCCTCTGAGCTCCTTGGAGATGCCAGGTCCCTCAGCAGTCCCTTTTTTGTCTCGTCYCCCTGGCAAAATGGCTTTTCTCCAAAAAACCTGCCCCCCACACACACACCTCCTCAGGATGACACCTGTAATTCTGCTGTAAGAGCAGCAGAGTGCACAGTATTACTGTAAAAATATTAAATAGGCCCTTCCAAGTAGTCTGAAAGCTTGTGCATGAATAATCACCCTGGTCTCTCCTCAGGAGCTCATGGCTTTCCATGCAATAGCATTTCCAGACCCCAGGTGATGTCTCCAGAGCAGCCCTGAGTGCTCATGGTGGAYCCATCTGGAGGCTGGTGTTGGCTGTGGGTGGAGATGTCCAGGATGACTTGTGTCCACTGGGGACCCTCTCAGAGCACCTGTTTTCCCTGAATGCCCCAAAACTGCAGTGCCAAGATGCCCAAACCACTGTTCACCCTTGTGCCCCTCTGKGGCTCCAGTTCCCAGCTGGTTGAACCCTTGTGTCCATCTTGCAGAGATGTCCCAAAGCTCCAGGCTCACTCAAATGGAAATGCACARTTTCATCCAGTTCTTAAGCCTCCTTTGAAAAAAAAAAAAATAGCTCTGAATGTCTCTGGTTGTGAAGCTTTTATTTGCATTCCTTTCCACATTTATCCGAGCCATTTGTGCTTCATCCTTACAACACAGAAGAAAAAAAAAAAGGAAAAAAAAGTGACAGACACATTGACTRATAGTGAATGGGCTTTTTTCCCACCCTCTGGATTTATTCCTTTTCCTCCTCCAGCTCTTCCCATCTTCAGCTCTCCAGCTCTCTTTTTTGGTAAATATCCTTAACAAAGAATGGACTCGGGAAAAGTACTCAGGAACACAAAGTTCTGTGGAGAAACCAGCAGCCACACTCAGATCACACAGGCTGGGCTAAGAAAGCACCTTTAAATTATGGTGATTATTAAAGCTCCTTCCCAGAGTGAGAGGCCATTCAGGATGGAGGCTGTTTCATCTCCTGAGGATGCTGGGGGTGCTGGGGCCACGAGCAGGACCAAGCAGCAGCCACCAAATTCAGGAGGAGCCCTGGGAAGTCAAAGTTTCCTTCTGCCCTGCCCCAGGAGCACTCCCTGGGTTTGACCAAGATGTGCACAGATTTTCTGCTGGTCTGTTTTTTTCCATAGCAGCCACAGCATGTACCCTGCAGGAAAAGGAGCTCATTTCAGCAGCTCCCAAAGTCAGACCTGGAAAACAACCCAGTSACAAGTCTGTTGATTTAAGTGGCATGACCAGAGCAGAAATACCAACACATTCCCGGGAGCACCAGAGCACCAAGTTGCACAAATTTCACATTGTATTCCTATTTTTCCCCCCACTGGCATTCATCTTAAAAACTGGGAGATGCAATGTAATTGTTAGGTGACACAGAGCTAATGTGTGATAAAGACAAATCTGGTTTTGTGTTCAGTTTATGTCTTGCACACAGCAAGAGTGAAAAAAGCACCAAAAGGATTTGGCCACTGTAAAGGAGGTGCTCTGTGGAATACAAATGTGCTCACTGGCTTCCAAACCAGAAAAATGCAGGGAAGTGACTGAAATCTTATCAGGTTCAGTAAGATCACAAAGAGCCTGAGACCTCCATGAATAGTGCCTTGATGATAAATCAGTAGAAGAAGTCTCCAAACAAAATGTGCTTGGTGATTCGCCGCGGGTCGCACCGCTCGGGCACAACAAAGGGAGTTAATTTTAGTCTTCCTCAAGACACTGCCTTAGTCAATACTTCTCCTTGGCAGCTCATCCAATCACCCTGATTATGGGATGCTCTGAGGAGCAGCAGGGGAGGGAATCAGGGRAGATGAGCGCGGCCAGCGCTGCTTGACCTCGGCTCTGGGCGAGGCAGAGCCTCCTGAAGGAGAGTTGGAGATCTCTCCAGCCCTCTCCAGAGCCTGATGAGCTGAGGGACAGACAGGTGCTGCCTCCTGGGAAGGGCTGCCACGGAGACAGGGATGTCAGGAGGGTCCTGCAGCATTTCCTGAGGGAAAGCTCCAACCTGACTCTGCTAAGTGGCACTGCTGTCCCCAAGTCTTTGTGCCAGCCASGAGAGGTGCTGGTGGCTGCCCGAGCTGTGGAGCACTACTCGAGGCTGCAATGAATCTGTGTAAACTGGGGAAAAAAATAAAAAAGGGGGGAAACAAAACAAAACAGAACAAAACAAAAACCCAAAGGAAATAAAAACAACCAAAGGAAACAAAAGTCCTCACTGCCACAGCTTAATAAAGCAGCTTGGGGAGGAACTGTAGCATTTTCTCTGTAAACTGAGATATGTTCCAAACTTCAGCTTTAAAGTTCAGACCCCCAGAGAGATTGTTGGATTTTAATTGCTACCTTAATCAACATTTATTAGTGCACACCAAAGCTCCTCGTGGATTTAAAATTCAACCCAATTGTCAACTACTAATTACTTTAAGCAGACAAGCTGTTATTTTACCAGCTGTATTAATGAGACTTTTCAGCATATGAGAAATATTACAAAAAGCTTCAGAAAAATTGATCCTGAAATGTAATTCAACAGATAAATTGTTTTTTGTCATGACATTACTTATCTCTCAGACACCACAGCATCTCTTACCCTCCTCTACCTCCACCTCACCTGGCAGAAATGCAAAACCAGAACTGGGTCTGATGTATTTTTTCAAATAGGAGAATTATTTTTTTCTTTCCATTTGTTTGGGTTTTTTGTTTAACCTAACTTTCCTTGGAATTGTCCTGAATTGGGTCTAATGTGTTTTTCAATAGGAGAACGATCTGTTCTTTCCATTTCTTTGGGTTTTTGTTTAAATTAACTTTCCCTTGTACTCTCCTGCAGTGTGTGCCTCATGCATCAGGCTGAAGGCTGTAGTCCTTGGCTGGTTTATTACAAAGTCTTGATCTTAAATCTTAAGCATCATCCTGGGGAATGAAGCTGATCTATTAATTACATTGTGCTCTAATGAGCTCTCCTGTCCAGCTGCTGGTGGCATCCTCGTTTTTTCCCCACAAAGGTCAGGACAGAGGGGCCACTGCAGCTTTGCCCACCCAGCCCCTGTCCCCAGAGAGGGACCTTGGTGGGACATGGGTGGCAGAGGGGAGCCCAGCCCCTGACTGCTCCACACTCAGGCACATCCCAAGTGGAAATCTGGAGYCTGGCAGGCACCACGTGAGGCAGACAGGCCCACACTTCTCTCTCTGTCATGATCCACCTACCAAGAGAGAGTGGGAAGAATGAAAGCACCTGTTCAACTGTTTGCTGCTCTTCACAGTCAGGAATCTTTGCTTKTTATGTTCCTGTGCCTGTGTCTTTGGCTTGGTTTCCCTGCTAAAGCAAAGTGTTTGGTTAGAATGCTGAAACAGTCACTGCAAGTGACTTCATACCCATGTGGGAAAAAGCCATCCATTTTGATTATGAGGGATGAAGTGACTCAGTATTGCCAGAACATGAAAAGTTGGGGGATAATTGACTGTCACCAGGGTTTGAATATTCTTTCTTGATGCTGTCTGTGAGTAAACACCCAAGTATAACAATCTCATTCATGACAGCAGCCATCCCAAGCATGAACCAAAGRAGAATGGAATAACAGGCACAGGCTAGAGAAGCAAGGATCTGGCTGTTGGCTCACAAAATCATCTTCTGTGAGTTATTTACATGGTGCTAGTGCCCTCAGACACGTGCAGCCTGTGCTGTCCTTCAGGCTGTGGTGGCTGCCCCTCCTGCAGCATCCCAGGCTGCAAAAGCCACGCAGGAGTGTCAGATGTGCTGAGCACTTGTGGCCAAGAACRCAGGGAAGGGGCTGATTTCCTGGGGTTTGACAAGGACATCATCAGCCAYGCTCAGCAGAGAGCATCACTCTGCTCCTGAGGAAGCACCATGGAGACACTTCCCTTGGCTGAATGTCCCCCACCACTTGTGCAACCCAGCAGGGAAGAAGAACCAAAAGAGGACAGACAGAAAATAACTGCAAAACCTGGATTAGGATTACTCAGCTGTCAGGAGCATTAGGCACTGTATGAACATTTATTAAATTATTTAGAGGGCTGACAAGCAGCAGAGCTGGAGAAACCCAAATATCTTGTGAAAGGCAACGGGCAATATCCCTTTGGCAAAAAACAAGCAGGAGCCAAAATACCATCAGATAGTGAGAACTGAAATCCAACTGCACTGGTAAATTATTTAAAGCATATTTCCAATCTGTCATTTGAAGTTGAAGTATTATTTCCCCTTCAGTAGAACATAGCTGCTGGGGAGGGTGAGGGGCAAATAGTAACAAAGACCTGTGTGTTCAGGGGGAAAGGCATGAAATATTATTCACTGGGTTTTTGTTCAACCAAAAATATTGCCCTAAATAGTGCAATGGATCTGAGGAGCAAGGCTCAGGCCAGCAAACTGACAGCATATGAATTGACTTTATTCTTGTTTGCAAGTGAAATTGGGTAAATTGAATTAATTTACCTTGTAGCTCACTGTACCAGTCACAGGAAATGAAGAAGGAAGGAGCTGGACTCGATGGTCCTTGTGGGTCCCTTCCAGCTCAGAATGTTCTGTGACTCTGTGATTTCCTGAAGGAGGAAGTGGGGAGGATTTAAAGCTTTTGGGTTRCTGATGATGTGATGGAGGATCACCACTGCTGCTCTGTCACTTCTTCTGTCCTCCCTTACCAGGTACAGGAAGGCAGCAGCTGTCCCATGCCAAAACCCTTCCTTTTWAAATTCCACATATCCCTCTTAAATCAGGGGCAGGAGGCCCTGAATTAACTGAAGTGAGATGTACAAGGCCCCAGATTCATCACCTTCATCAAGCTTAATCCTTGAGAGAACTTGGGTTATTTGGATTTTGGGGTTTTTTCCTTTGGCATTGGGCTTTTTTGATTAYTCTTCCATTTTTCTAAATAAGCATTTTTCCTTCAGTTTTATTAAGAGAAAAAGCTGAGTATCCGTGATTAACAAGGCATTTCCAGTGCACAGTGATAAACCTTAGAACTTCCAATCTTTCTATTCTCCAGTCCATTATTTCCAGGATTTCCTGAATTTCAGTTTTTCTTTCTCTTTGAAGGTGGAATCAGCAGAGCCATTCAAGTTTGAGTTTGGTGGGCAAAGACCAGGAAAGGARGAATTTTTCTTTTAAGAACAGTTATAATGGAGTAGGTTCTTGGGCATTTARGGAGGTAATGAAAAGCTCTGAGGTCCCCAGAGAGTTCAATATTTAGGTATTACTCTTGTGTACAGTTAGGAATAATAAGATTTATTTATATAAAACACTTATGGATGAATCACACCTTTTGCTGTTACATACAATAAATACATTTGAAAAATTGTTACATACAATAAATACATTTGAAAATTCAGGTCACAACATTGTAACGATGCATAGGAATGAGGTTAAATGATCCTTTAGTCATGCCACCATTATTCAGTGTTCAGACATCTCTCCCAMCCCATCATGAGCAAGAGACCCATTTAAGTTGCTCTGAATCAGATCTTATTTTTAATGTACAAATGTTTTCTCCAAGGAGGGAAGTTTATGAATGGGAATGTTTTTGCCATAGATATGATGGATGCTTTTTGTCAGTGCACAATTTATTTCCATCTGTTCTGTATCTGATTAACTCCTGCAGAGTGYGTGATTAACTCAACTTCTCAACATCATTAGCTGCTCTGCATTCCCATTATGGTTCATCAGTGTGGGACCACACACAGGCTTGAAAATGGTGCACGTTGGTTATTCTTAAAGCCTTAATCCACACTGCCTGGTTATTCTCTGTGATGACCACAGATCTGCAGAGAGAAGCCAGGAAAACATCACTGCTGTGGAGCAGACACAAAATGCTAATGGAAGCAGAGTTTAAGCAGATCCTCTTTCTGATCTCAATGCTGGGGCTAAATTAAGCCCTTTGGAAGAGTTCATGGCTGGTGTTATCCAGCTGGAGGCAGCTCTGGAGGCATCCAGCCAGCACAGAGAGAGGAGAGAACCACTGCCCTGGGCATGGCCATGCCCTCCTGCAGTGCAGGTTGTAGGAACTTGCACCTTGCAGATCCCCAGGCACAGCACAGGCTGCACTCAGTGCACGCTGCCACCCCAAGCCTTRTAGTAACACGGATTTTCTCCTGATATAAATACCCACCAATCCAAAACCTGCAACTCCTCCACAGCACCGAGCAGCCAGAGCTCAAGAACACGTCTTTTGCATTATCTGAGTAGTCTTTGGAGGGGTTTTCCCTCAMTGAGTAAAGCACGTAAGTGGATGTGTCAGGAGCAGATGCTCGCATGTCCTTGCTGTGCAGTTAACTGAGCTGCAGCCCCAGTGACACTGRTGGCTGCAGGGCAGCAGCAGCATGGGGACAGGAACCAGTCCAGTGACTCGAGAACATCCATCACTTCCATCTGATCATTTATCTTCAGACTTCATCTGTGCTCTTTTTTCACCTCAGCGGCTGCAACTCTTCAACTCAGTACCTGCAGTCCCCTGTTCCCAGACCACATCCGAAGCAGAGATGGAGCTGGGGCTCCTGCAGAGCCAACACAGAGTTTTGGCCAATTCCAGCTCCTGTGGCTGATGCCACTTTAGGTCAACAAAACCTGCTGAGTTACTTAATCAGCAATGGATTGGACAGGATGAGCCCGTGTTTCAGGCTTTTCTTTGGGATTTTTTTTTTTCCTCCTGGATGAAAAACTCTGGATGCTGCTCATGTGGGTGTTCAGATCAGGCTCACACTCCCAGCACTGCCCCAGCTCTTGTGACTGCCATCCACCCCCGTGTCCCCACGCAGCTGTGTCCTGGCTTCAGGCTTTGCCTCTGTAACTCAGAGCGGATCACACATTTCGACATCAATACCTGTGACTGGGAGCAGCATTTTACATCACTGTAACCTTTCTCTGAAATGTCTGGGCTTGATATTCAGCGCTCGTGAAAAGGTCTCCCTGAGGCAGAGGGAGGATGCTCCTCAGCCTCTCTGAGCTCCTGCAGCTCCTGGGGAGCTTTTTGGGATGAGATCAGAGCAATTCACACGGCCACACTCTGTTATCTTGGATAACGTGTATGGAATGGGTGCTCACCTCCAGCTGAATAGAAGAGGTACAGYGAGTACCAGGAGATAACAACCAGARGCTTTTGTGGCCAATTCTCRGGGTGCTTCAAAGAGAAAAATACTAGCTGTGTTTTGCTGTCTTGTCTTTGATTATTCATTAAGTTAATGTTAGGAAAATTAATCTGCAAACACCAGAGGTTTATGTCTTAAAAGGAGACAGAGGAGTCCTTTTACTTTATTTGARTAAAGGGAGACGCCATGGGGCATTTCCCCTGGGGTCTCTCGAATTTTTGGAGGACGCAGCCTCCGATTTATCCTTATTTCCCTCTCTCTTTCCCCATTGGCTGAGGTACTTGAGAGGTACAGACTTCCCAGAACGCCTAATACCTAAAGATTCCCCTTTAACGTATAACCCCGCTTTTAATTTTTAATTCTTATGTAATTTATGGGTTTTCCCCCATTGTTTCTTCCATCTTTCTATATCCAGTTTCATTTATCAGCAAATCTATGGTTTGTTGGTAGTGGCAAAAATCTTCTTTTCCATTCATCCATCAGTGAAATCCTTCCCACTGTTTCTTTYATCTCTCAGTGCTGGTTTTATCTACCAGCTTGTTTGTAAAGACAAATCTTTCATTCTCCTCACTAATGATGGGATATTATATCCTAGATCTACACAGGTATTTGCGTCCTGTCCCTCTTTAGGAGGAAAGGGGAGGGTTATTTCACTCGGCTGAGCTCAGTGGGGTTTGTGTCACTCCGGTGCTGTCAGGGGACCCTGCAGGGATGCAGGATGCCACCAAACCCTCCTGCACCCACCAGGAGTGTCTGCACAGGGCACAGAGTGCCCCCCACGCGTGTCACCAGGCAGCCTGTGCCCGAGGGTGACAGCTGTGTCACCCCTGCCGCACTGCCCGGAGTGCAGCGTGACAGGCAAACCTGCCCGAGCCAAAGCTGGCAGCCTGCAAAGGTCGAGCTGCTGCTCAAATGCACTGGTGGAGCTCCAGATACACACACAGGCTCTGGCACTTGGCCAGGTATTTCTATTTATCCGGGATTTGTGCTCCCACACCAGGATGCCCTTATCCAAGGTAAGGACCAGAGCCAATACCTTGCAGTATTGGTCCCCTCAAAAAAAAAAGAGATAAATTCCCTTACTAGGCTGTCCAGCTTCCACGCTTTTCCCTGTGCCAGTTACTGGCTCCAAAGCAGGGGTTATTTTCTTCTGTCACTCACAAACCTCTAACTGTCTGTCTTCTGTCACTCACTAACCTCTCCTGCCCTGTTGCAGCTAAGGAAAGGCATTTACCTGATAATTGTGAGATACTTGGCATGGAAAGCTGGAGAGCTACGTAAAGGTGGAGTTAATTAGATGGGMATGTATTTACTGTGTGGGGGGAAAAAAACTGGATTTTTTTACATCAGACACATCCTCTGAGCATCAAACACGAGTGCCATTGCCAAATGCTCCCGTTGGCATCCCAACACGAAGTACCTTCCCCTTCCCTGCTTTGTCTTGCACAGATTGCWGTATCCTGGAATGCAGTACTGCGCTTATTAACGGCTGAAATTATCCACTGGCTGGTTAAAAAAATGCTAATTCTGGCTACTGAGCGAGATAACCAGTAATTTTGTGAAGTACATTTAGTCAAATAAGATTTTTTGGCAGCCAAATGTTGTTGTAGCAGAATGTGCTTCCCTGATTGACATATGCTAACAATACTGCCTCCACAGTCAGGGGGAGGATAATTTACTTTCCATTTCCATTGGAAATGAGGTGAACCAGAATGTGGTGTATTGTTAAGATGTAGCTCTGTGGTTTAATAGATTAGCTCAAAACAACAAATCAAAGGATGCGCTCTATCCTCGGTCCTCTCCCTCATCACTTACAGGAAGCCAGCAAGGACACATCTCCTCCTGGGTCAGTTTGCAGCTCCTTTGGGGTTTCTCASCCATTTCCCCAGGTGTGTTCCCAGCACTGAGAATCCTCCCCAGCAGAGAGCAGGAAGGCTGCAGCCACCTCACCGCATTCCCCAGGTGTGCGCGGGGAAACCGGCTAAGACAGAAGCTTAGCGGGTACTGATGAGGTTTTATCAGCTCATCACCATCCACACTTCTCTCCTTTAGCTGTCCTTCCCACAGCCCTGAAAAGAAAAGGAGGAAAATCGCTCTGGGCATCCCAGCTCACTGCTGGAGGGGGCTGACACAGACCAGGGATGTGGCTCTGCTGTCACCTCGTTTATCAGGCTACAAGGGAACATTTCTGACCTCTGGTACAAAATCCYTGTCATAACCCAGGGTTAAAATTATCCCTTAATCTCAGCTGGCCCCCATGTCCACTSCAGAGGCCTTGCTCCTGCTGGCAGAGCATCCCAGCTGCTGCTCCCYGGGATGCACCACACTGTGCTGCTGCTCTGACCAGCATTTCATGCTCCATTGGCTGTGGGGGATTTTTTTTTTATTTATCTGGAAAAAAGGCATGAGGCAAAACACAAAACCCATGTTCAAAAAATCCTTTATGTCCTCAGTGTTGAAACATTTTCTATTTTCTCCTCAAATCTCTCTCAATTAAAATGTTGTGAGTCGTTCTGATGCTTGGCTGTTTTTATCATTAATAATTACAAGTGTCCAATTTGCCACTGTATCTCCAGAAGAGCCTTTAGCCTTTTTACTTTTAACCACTTAAGTTCTCCAAGACCTCACCCATTTTTTCTGTGCCTCTCCAAAATCGTGTGCTGATGGACCATGGAACAGTCAGCTGCAGGTGGCTCAGGTGATGGAGTTTTGCTGGGAGCAAAGGTGACCCATAAACAAGTGTAATACTCATAAATTTTATCCTCCTTGCCTTCAGATATATCAAACAAAAAAAAAATAATTCTTGGCTTGCAGTAGGGATGCAAACCCCATCTTTTCCAAAGTGACCTTTGAATCTGTGTTCCTCCAACAGTCACCTTGGAGCACAAAAGAATAAATCTTTGCAAGCCCTCTGATTCACAGGACTTGGTTGAAGCCCTCTGGGGAGCTCCTGGGTGGAGTTGTGTGCTCATCTTCTCCATCCCAGCTGTGAGGGAGCTGATGGTGCTGGCAGTGGTAACCCAGGGAAACCACGCAGTCAAATAATTTGAGGGATGGCTTGGCAAAAGTGAATCACATCAGCAGGAAGCTCAGCAGAGCCAGGGGAGCAGTTTTCCACGCAAAAGGTTCAGGAAGAGTCACAGACCTGAGAACTGGGTTCTGCTTTTGTGTCCCTTGGTTTTGCTGTGTCTCTCCCACACTCTTGTTTGGGAGGAAGAAGCAAACTCACAAGGCTGAATTGTCTGTCTCACACGAAGTCTGATTTTTATTGAGCTAACTGTGAGGCTGATAGCTGCATCAGAAGTCTGTTTCTCCAAATTTCCATTTATCTTCTCATGAGCTTATGAGATTTGCTCCATCTCCTGTGTCCTGCAAAACTCTGCATGATTGTGGTGATTCCTATTTCATCTGGAAGTCACCTTTGGCAGTGGATAGCCCAGAGAAAGGTGGGATGAACATTATCATGAGAGCCAGGAAGGCTCAGTGCTGGGGCAGGGCACTGATGGCCTTGATGGAGCTGGGGATGTCATTGTCACCACCCTGGGGACAACGAGGGTGTTGTGCCTTTGAGGAGTGGGTGGGTCACAGAGGTGTCTCTGCCCCCGTCCTGGCATCCATCAAGTGATCAGGTGCCTCAGGTGTGCCTCTGGGGGTTCAGGGTGTCAGCAGAGGTTTCTGCTGGGAGCTCACCCTCAGGTGACGCCTGTGTTGTCATTGTCCTGCTCAGCACGGACAGAGAAGAGAGGTCTGTGTCTCTGGCTGTCGCTGCTCAGGCAGGGATGGAAGGGAATTGTTCTGTATGAGACAAAACAGGATTTGGTGTTGAGGATTAATCCCATCCCGCAGATGCTGCCRGCCTGGTGCTTGAGCAGCATTTGGGATTGCACTGATTGCAGCAGTGACAGCAGCMTGGAACTGGGTTAGTGTTTCATTCTGAGTCTGTCCTGCCACTGGCAAACATGGCAATATTGGATTTTTTTTATTCTTTTTTAATGAGGATTTAGCACACAGTCACAGGGTTTGTGGTGCTGTGTTTGTGTGGGTTTTTCAGCCTCGAGAGCAGCCMGGGCTGAGCCTTTCCCTGCACAGCTTTGGGCTCCTGCACTGAGCTCATTGTGCCCTTTGTGCTGCTGGGCTCTGGTGGCTTCACTTGGGTGCAAACACTTCAGGTTTGAAAGGAGAGGAGAATGAGACTGAACAATGCTTGGGGAGAGCAGAGATGAGGCCAGAGCCCTGTGTGTTTGAACACAGGGTTAGTGTAGATCCAGCATCACACAGACTGTGCTTTCCATGGGGAGCCAACATAAATCTGGCACTTTCAGGTCAGAAATGAGCCTGCACACTCTCCAAACCCCCCTTCCTGGGGCCAGAATAAAGATCTGTAAAGCTCCAGAGGCTCCCATGGGTGTTCASTGACAGCTGCAGCCACTTTAGCCCACTGATGTTAGGAGACACYGTAAAAAATCCCATTAAACACCTCTATAAATCTTCCTGCTCCTGAACTTTCRAATATGTAGTCCTGGGATCCCAGACCAGCTCCTCTGGAGCAAGTGGGAAGTTTTCCACTGACTCTGAAGAGTTGTTGGAGGCAGCAGCTCCAGCAGCACGCAAAGGCACCTGAAAATGAAGTGTTGCTGCACTGATGTGCACAGTGTGCTGAGCTCCCAGCAAGCAGCTCCACAGAAAAACAGGGAATGTAAAGGGTTTGCTTAGGAAAATTGGCTTTTCTAGCCCTTATGTACTTCGGGACTTTGTGTTTGCAAATAATTCATAAYGCTTTCAACAAATTAAAACATTCTGCTGCTGGGGAAAATATTGATTTTTCATTTCTTTTTTTTTTTTTTTAATTTACAAGAGTTTTGCTACAAATCAAGGCAGGGGAAAAAAACCTTTAAATAAAACCTTTGATAGAAAGTATGCAATAGTCCCACTTCTACCATAACAACTCCTAAAAGGGAAAGTCAATGCTATTCTAGCCAATTTCTTAAGCTCTTTAAAAGACTCCACAATGCAATTATGGAATGAATCAACACTTTGAAGAAAGCTTGGAAAAGACTTTTAGAGTTCTGCAAAATTACATCAAGCMAGTCTGATTTCCAGCTAGGGCAACATTTTAGGATGAAAACCAAGACATCCTTATTCTCAGGTGACAGAGTGAAACATTTCCAGAGTTAAGTGCTGCATTTTGCTGATGTGCAGACATTGTTCAGCAGTGGGGAAGAAGAAGGGCATTCTGCAGCCAAAGCCACGGAAATTGGGTTCATTTCTGAGTCTGACCTGGTAAATCTGAGCAATCATTTCACCCCCACGCTCACCAGCCCAGCCCGGCTGCATTGCAAAGGTTAAACAGYTGGTCTTTGCTGCTTAATGATCTGTCTTAGCCTGTGGAGGCAACTCCAAAAGAGAACTCTTCTCTATCTCCGGGAGACGGTGAGATCTTTTAGAAACAYAGAAAACTGCTTTATACTAAACAAAAGAGGCCATTAGCAGCACGTGGTGGTGGGGTGTGTTTAGGAATTCTCTCAGCCCGCAGAGGAGCGCTGTTATTATTACCAGCATAAACGGGAGAGGATGTTCTCATCATGTGGCTGAGAGACAAAACCCAGCTGGRACTTTTGCTGAGCACCTTGAGCTCCGGAGCACAAAGTTGTATGGAGGCTTGATCCATCCACAGAAAACCTGGGCAACAACAACAGAGCCTGTCTTCACCAAAAAGAGGACTTTCTGCTTCAGATTTATGGACAAAGTGAAGTGCTTCTGATGTGCCTCTGCTCCCATGAGCTTATGTGCTGCTCATTTCCTTTACAGRTGCCCTGCAGCACCTTGGGGGTGTGGTTGGGTGATTCCCACTCACCTCCAGCATTTCTGAACCCCTCCAGGGCACAGAGCCCACAGATCTGCACAGAGAACCTTGTCCACCCTGGTGATGGTCCAGCAGGGGTGGGTGGGTGCAGAGGGGATGTCTCCATCCCAGCAGATGGAGCACCTGTCTCCAGGTGAGGCTTTGCAAACTGCAGAGGGACCTGGTATTGGCTTGGAGTGCAGGGTTGTTCTGTGTCCTGCATCCCTGAGGTGCAAGATAAGTCACTGTCTGGGGAAGAAGTCAGCCCACCTTGGAGCTCTCCCACTGAGCAAATTCCCTCTTGAGTTCTGTAGTTTTCATCTTTTTGTCATTTTATCACTTCTAATACAATTGCTTTCACAGCCATTTGCAGCATGGCTTAATTCTTGTCAACATTTTGAAATTCTAAAAACTTGAAGGGCCTTTGATTTGTTCCACACTCACCTGGGTGACGTGCTGAGTCTCCTCCTGTGCCATCCAGCAKAGAGGATGAGCTCTTGGGCTGAGCAGAGCAGCTCCCCATGCAAGCCTGGCAGATGTGCAGGCAAACCCAACTCGTGCCTCTGTTTCCCTGGGCTGCCCTTTGCAAAGCTCAGCTCCTCTGAGGTTTCTAAACAGCCCAGAAGCTTTCCTGCATTTGACATGAACTGTGACTTCTACTTGATTCAATCACTGCTTAATTAGATCCTCCATTTAATTTTATCAAAACTGTGGTAATCAAATAATTTGTGCTAGAAACATTACAATTTCCACTTGTTTATCGTGATCAATTTTAATCCTTGAAGGCACAAGGTTTATTTAACTTAGTTATGAGGTAACAAAAGGCTGTCATTAAATCCAAAAGGAAGGGACAAAAGACAAGAATAGATAGTTAAAAAGATCCCAAGGAGTGCTCATAATGCAGGAGAAAGACAATAGCACACTGTTATTTAGAAGTCACGCTATGCACGATGAAAGCTAAGCAGCATCCTGCTGGGTTGTGAGATGAAAAGATCAATGGCATGTTTCAGCTGAGACATTTCTGGCAACGAACTGCACCGAAAAAGGGAAAAGAATGTAATTAGATATGAATGATTTTGCCTRTTTTGGGTGTTGACCGACATGAATGAACCTGCGTCAGCAGCGTTTGAGTTCTCCCTCTGCACCATAAACCTCCAAAACCAGCTGAGTAAGAGGAGGGAAAGATTTCCACTGCAGGCTGTTCCTCTGTTGCTTTGAGAACCAAAACCCAACCTGATCCCRTCCCTGACTGTGCCCCGTCTCCCCCCTGCAGGTCAACACCTTCATCTCCTTCGTGTTCCCCATGGTGGTCATTTCYGTGCTCAACACCATCATCGCCAACCAGCTGCTGGTGATGTTCAGGCAGGCGGCCCAGGAGAACCAGGTGTGCACCATTGGTGGGCAGCAGACCATGCTCAGCATGTCCATGGAGCCCAGCAGAGTGCAAGCCCTGAAGCACGGCGTGAGGGTCCTGCGTGAGTATCGCCCTCCCTCCCGCGGAGTTTCTCCACAAAGCCAGGGGGATTCAGCTCAGGGAGGGCTCTGTGAATCTGAGGGTGTCCTGAACCCCTCAGAAATGGCTTAAAAGTAATTTGTGAGGCGGCTCCTTGGGTGTGTTTTGTAAAGCAAAAGGTTTAATAAACTTATAAAATGATAAAAGATAAAGAACAAAATAGAACCTGAGCACAGATCCATTGTACCTGGCTGTGACATCCCAAGAAGCACCCAGAAACTCTGTGCTCTGCCTTATGGACTGAAAGATTTGGGTGGGTTTTTTGGCAARCTGCCCAATAGAGAATGGCTGCATTTCTGAAGAACAGGTAAATAGACCTGGCTGTGTTTCTGTCTTGGCATTGATCCAGTGGCTGCAAAGAGAGCATAGAAATTTCTGGGGCTTTTTCCTTTTAAGTCTTATGGTAAAACTGGAACCCTTTTCCTTATGTGGAAAAWATCTGCTTGGTTTAAAGCTGCACTACTCCACCCTTGGTGTGGARTACAACTCAAAGAGTAACAGGCAGAAATTGGAAAACACTTGCACCCAAAACACCCTCTCCTTTTGTCTTTGCTTGTTGCTTTGCAAAGCTAATGAGCAGACCTGCTCGCTCTGGGAAAGCAAAACCAACCCAGCATTTTAATGATTTAATCAACAGCAATTTAAGCCTTGCTCGTGTTGTTTCATTACTTCCCTTTTTCTGTGGAACTTTGGTTCAGACAGAGCTTAAATCAAAGATCCTGCACGCAGGAATTGAGCTGTATTGCAGAACAGTGCATGTCTTGATGAAATAAGCTGAGGAAAAGACCAAAGAATCTGSTAGCTTAACTTTACAGAGAATAAAGCAAAAGCTGTTCAAAAATAGTGAATTTTTGAACAGCTAACAAAGTAGCTAACAAAGTGTGCCCATAGTGGCTTTAAACATTAGGTGTGAAGAATTCATTAGCAGAAAGTTTTSTGATGTTCTGGTGTTTCTASAAGGGTTTGGGTTGGCAGGGACCTGAAAGTTCACCTGGTCCCAAACCCCTGCCATGGACACCTTCCACTAGGCCAGGTAGCTCCAAACCCTGCCCAGCCTGGCCTTGGACACTTCCAGGGATGGGGCACCTTGGTATTTGAAGTGCTTTGGCCCAGACCACGAGAGAAATGGTCCATTTCCAACAAGAGAAATCCCCAGAGAAGGCACCAGGAGCCTCCATGGCATTTTCCCAGCTGTTTTTCACAAGGAATGCATCCCATGCAGCGCTCCTTGCCCATGCCATAGGTGAACCACCATGTGCATGCCAGCTTCCAGCTGGGAAATGCCTACTGAGAGAAAGGAAAGAAAAACACAGGGGACATTAAATTCCCCACAATTAACTTGTTGGAGTGTGTTTGTTTGCTGTCTCTGCACCCCAGTGAGCTGTAATCTATGGGAGGGTGAGGAGGGAGCCTTGCTTCCCCACTGGAGTCTCCAAGGACTCTGCTCCTCGCTATCCTTTTCAGGTTTTTAACACCTCTGCCTGCTGCCATGAAGTGAGACKCTGCCTTTTCTCACTCGTGCTGCACCACCTCACACCTCTCTCTCTCCTTTTAGTATTGCATCCYCTTTGATCATCAAGGAGAGAGAGTTCTTCATGAATAATAGCAGAGAAATCTGAACCTACACCCGGCATCCCTCAGCGCTGGAGGAAGTGCACCCCTCACCCACTGGTCCACATCTCCTCTGAGGCACTGAAAAACAGCCCTTCACTTTCTGAACAATAAGCATAATTTTCTTTTTCATCTTCCTCTGCTTCCTCTTTTTCTTCTCCAGGCAAWTTTTTTTGCATTTGCTGTGTACTGCAAAAGCTGAGAATATTTGGAAAAAGTGAGGGTTTCAGATGGTTCAGAAGTGGGTCAGATGCAGCACCACAGGGACTCTCTGTGCAGCAATGCCCAGGTWCTCCAGGCATCTCCTCAGGGCCACCCTGGCAGCAGCACTGAGCTCCCCTCCCTGCTGGGAAGGCAAGCAGAGGGCAGCTGCTTGTTGCATTTCTGTGCTGAGGAAGATCCAGCAGATAAAAAAACCCTCCCTCACTTTTGTCTGTGRTTCACTCCACCATGCAGAAATGCTCTCTTTATCTAGCAAATGGGAGTGAAATGCTGCTGCATTTCGGTTTTTCAGATGCACTTGATTACTGGAGGTGCTTGATTCACACTCACGTTTGTTGCCTGTTCCTCATGAGTTGTATTTTAATAACCCAGGTCTCTGAGCTGTATGAGAAGTATCAAAAAAATACACAAGGATGCACATGATTTATATCCTGGCATCCATGACAGCCAAAATCATGAACAGGGCTCATTTATGGAAGAGGGTGGGAAAAGAAAAATGACACTTGTCCCCCCTTTTAAAACTGCTGGCAGAATATCAGAGCTTCATGAGGGTAAAAGTACCTTCCATTTCCAAATGTGAACTTTGGCCAGAAGTACTGAGGAGGCTGATTTGGGTTTAAGGGTGAAATGTTTCAGAACTTGTAAAAGTAGTGCTTAGAAAACAATTTTTTTGTGGTTCATGGTGTGCAGAGCTGCTGGTAAGATCACAGCAGCAAAAAAACCTCCTTGCTCCAAATGTACAAAGTGTTTACATTGAAATAAGAGCTAAAAGTGGCCAGGCAAACAGCCTCATTCAAAACATCCACAACGGTGTTTTCCTTCTTTTTGGTAGCATTTTCTGTGTGTTTTCTTGGCCCTGTCTGACTTYGGTCATGTACAAAATAATGAGGGTGATCAGAATCAAGGAATGTGTCAGCCCTGTTGCCTGGGAGCCACCTCATTAAGTCAGTAAACATGAGATCCCTGATTGTAATTCCCTCTCTGCTGTCAGAGTTCACCAGGTGTGAGGATTCAAATTCAGAAGGCTCCAGGCACTCGCAGCTTCCCAGCTTTTTTTTTCTGAGGATAACAGGGCARCCAGTTCTGTTGTTAAAAATACCTTCCACCAAGAGATTTCATATCCTCCTTCATCCCTCCAATTCCTTCCATAAACTCCAATTTCTGCTGCTATTCCTTGGCTGTGTTGGAGCCCTGCAATGCTGAGCCTCCCAAAGCTGTGTGATGCTTCACAGAAGTGTGAACATTCTCTGTTCAGCCTGATAGGCAAATCACATTATAAAATTCTAAATAATCCTTAAATACTCACACACACACCCCCCAGAACAATCATAGAATTATGGAATGGTTTGGGTTGGAAGGGATGTTAAAACTCATCTCATTCCAACCCTGCCCATGGCAGGGGCACCTTCCACTATCCCAGGATGCTCCAAGCCCCATCCAGCCTGGCCTTGGACACTCCCAGGGATCCAGGGGCAGCCACAGCTTCTCTGGGCCAGGGCCTCCCCACCCTCACAGGGAAGAACTTCTTCTTAATATCCAATCTAACCCTTCCTTCTTTCATTTTAAASCCATTCTCTTTGTCCTGTAACTCCAGGCCCTTGTCCCAAGTCCCTCTCGTGGAGCTCCTTTAGGCACTGCAAGGCTGCAGCAAATTCTTCCTGGAGCCTTCTCTTCTCCAGGCTGAACAAACCCAATTCTCTCCACTGCTCAAAAATCAGGGTGTATCTGACCTTGGCTCAGGATGAAAGCTCTGTTCAGCCAAAATGTCTTGTGGAAAGGGGACAGTTTTGTGGCCTGGGCTGACACTGCCATCCATACACCTGCAGCCCCTTCTCCTGCCAGCAGCCCTGGCACCTCCTGCCTGTCAGATCAGCTCCCACGTGGATGGAGGGAGGGCAGGAGTCACTGAATGGCACAGCTGAGCTCTGATAAGGACCTTGAGACAAATTGATGGGCATCAAGGAGAGGCTTTGCAAGGGGACTAGGCTAAGCCTATTAAAATGTAATCAGTTCCAGGTAGTGTTTGCTCTGCCACTGAAGCTGCTTAGTGAAAGCAATTATAAAGCACTTAGAGGTTTAACCAATTAAAAGAATATCCTTCAGTCTCCCACAGCTGGTTTAAGTGATGTCTTAAAGAGGTGATGCCTCAGTAAATGCTCTTTAGCAGATGAAGTCAAGSCACGTTTTTTACTGAAKGKCTGTGAATTTTTAAATTATGATTTTGGGGCCTTTGTGTTTCATCAAGTTGTACAAGACAAAGGCCAAGAATTAATGAYGTATCCATATATTTAATTAATTAGTACATTAATAATTCCCCTTCTGAACAAATACTTTGAGGAGTCCATTTATTTCTCCTCACTAATGCTCCAAGTSTGAGTTATTAATTTCAGGAGGAATATTGCCATGAGATTTAGCATAACCAGCCTACAGACAGGAATAGTAAATAGCTCATACTTTGCAACCACAATGCACAGAAGAGCATCAGTCTAAAACTCCTTAAACTGTTGTATTTCATAATTCCTATATTCTAAGGAAAGCAGATTTATTTGTTCATGAATCATTTCTTTTCAAGRAAGGAACAAAATGCATGGCAGTTTGTATCTCTAATAAAAAGTCTCAGCAACTCCAAGTGGAGCTCAGCAAAACCCCTGTGGCATTAAGCTTGAGTGGAAGCYGATTTTAACAGCCCAAGTGTCACACTGAAATTTGGGAGGATAAATCACCTATTTAACMGTTGTATAAATTTCCCAGAGATGTTTGTAGTTGCAGGTTTACTTTGTAGCCAGCCAAGGGACATAAAACGAGCAGCATCAGAGCCCTCTATAAACACCCTCCAAGGAGCAAAAACCAGGGCTGGCTGCACCTCTTGGGGCAGGGATTATCTTTTTCCCCCTCTCCCAAGGTGTGTCCCTTTGCTGGCACCTCAGCTCAGCCTGGCACAGCATTCCTGCAGGAATTGCAGGTTCCTGTGGCTGCTTCTCTGCAGAAAGCTCCRGGATTTGCCATGCCCTGGAAGCAGATTTTCCAGGTGTTAAGCTGTGACAATGTGAGTGTTTAAGAAGTTAACTAATGTGATTCTCAACATGAAGTCTGGCCAGGGCTTGAGTCGCTGTAGGAGCATGCAGTGAATTCAGCTCCAGGSTCCCTTTGATGAGCAGAAACCGTTCTGGGAGGAACAAAGGAGGTGTGRAACTCAAAACGGGAGGGGAAAGAAGAAAGGGCTGCGGAGGAAACCAATTCAGGTTACACCTGATCTCATCRAATAGAAAGAGACTTGAACCTGGTGAGGATAAGATGGGATCCCGTCTCTACCTTTCAAATGGGAAATTCTCTTCCTTTCTTCTTCCTTCTCCTCCAAACATCCAGACATCCCCAGGGGAAATGGCATGGATGAAGTTTAAATGGAATCAAGCAACTTCTTCTCCGATTTCCAAAGGAATAATTACCTTAGAAGGAAACCTGGGAAGAGACCCCAGTTTGCGCTGGGACAGCAGTGATGTGCTGCTTGCTATGCCTGTTCTTGGGCCAGCTTTAATCTGTATTTTCTGCCTTGCTCCTTATGGATGAAACTGGTGCCAGGGGATGATTTAACCACTGGCATGAGCTGGGGCAGGAATTCACATCCATTTTCAAATCTGTCTTCTGAAGCCATTAAAAATCAGGACTGGATAACATAGTCTGAGTGAAATATGTTGATTTTGAATGCCAAGAAGTTTTTCCATACACTGCTGTCTCACTTTCACTAATAAAGGAGAACTTAGGGTTTTTTCAATAATATGTGCAAGACCTTTAGGGGACTGYATCCTGCAAATGCTGTGTGTTTTCAGTGGTGTCTAAAGGAGCTGAGGRCTTCCCAAGCTCGTTGTTACTCCCAGTTTCTTCTTTGCTCTCCTGAGGGTTCATGCTGGTGGTCCCCAGTCCCTGATYGTTACTGACTTTTATGGAAATCCTTTGTTCCACAGCCTTATGACCCAAATACCAGCAYAAGTAGTTTTGATTTTACTGGGCTCATACCTACCCTGGCAGCTCCTGCAATCCCTGCTTTGGGGCCTGCTGATATAAACATTGCCAAGAGCCTGTCAGGTAGAACATCATGTTAATATAAACAGCACCTCGAGGTTTAACGAGGCAGCAGCAGCTGTGCCTGCACTTGGCCCAGCTTTCACCACCTCTCGCATCAAACAGCACTTTGTGAGAGGTTCTCCTGAAATGGCAGCAACCAAATAAGTGTATAAACCTCAGGAGCTTGGGRTTTACACGGACTGTCTCTCCAAAAATCAGCCTTACCCTGATAGCCTGATAACCTTTTGCACACCTCATTATTTCCAGCTGGTGTGTGTGCACCCCTTGGGCAGCTTTAGGGGTGAGTCTGAAATGCAGCAAAGGCTGAGAGCTGTTGTTCAGGGAGGTCAATACCTCCCCAAACAGCTCCTGCATTGGCTCAGAAATTCCACYGTGCTGTTCCACATCTGTATGTGGCTCAGCTCCCCTGCAAGTGCAGAGAAAAAGAAATAAATTGGCTGAAACAGTCTGGACAAAACTATCAAAGGAAGACGGATCYGAGCCTCTCTGGAGGCTGTAGCAGCAGCAGAGGTGGTTGTAAGGAGGAGCAGCATCCCTTTTCTGCCTGTCCTGCAGAGAAAGGAGGACAGGACAGAGGGATGTCCTCGCTGAGGGCCACCCCGGGCTGCAGGGCTGTGACTCAGCGCTCCCTGAGGGGCTGGAGGAGACGGAGTGGGGAGGAGAACACCAGCCCAGCCSAGAGCTTTGTGCTGCAGCAGCTCCCCCAGTGCCTTTGTGAGTCAGCGGCTCCTCACCCATGGCTGTGCCGGGGCTCTGAGTCATTCCCAACCTCACACGGCCCCACCAGGGGCTGGGGGCTGGAACCCCTCCTGAGCATCCCTCCTGAGCTCAGCCAAACCACGGGCTTCTCACTCCTGTTGTGCCCCGGGCACAACCCAGAGGTGTTCCTGGAGCTGGGCAGGTTCCCAGCCTCAGCCCGGGATGCACACAAGGCAAAATAAAACACCCGGTGTGATCTAACAGAATTTAACTTCCAGGGCTGCCCCCACATCCAGTTTAGTCTGAGAACTGAGACTGGCACAGTTTAAATCTCCTGTGCAATGAAAAAGATGTCAGTCAGAATTGATGTTTCTCTCTGCAGGACTTCCTGAAGGGAAAACAAACCAGGGCTCGTCCTCTGCCTCTCCTCCTTCCTCTCCCCTTCTTCCCTGGCATGCAGTTCAAACAGAGAAAAGAGCCATTATAAGGCAAAATAGAAAGGCACAGGATGTAATAATTCAGGATTTAATACACATTTAAATTGGGAGTTTGATGTGGAAGGGAAATGAGGGCATACATTGGTGGAAGGATCATTCCCTGCCACCCCTGGCACACTGGGGTCATCGTGCTGGGGTCCCACATCCCCTCCCCAGCCTTGAGGTTTGGCACCTCATTTGCTCAGAAATGGGAAATATCAGAAGCTCACGGAGCAGCTCTGCTCCCATTAGAACCTTATTGAATTAATTAGAAGTGAGGGATGTGTCTGGTTTATTTTTAGTTCAAAAAAATAAAGGCAGGAAATCTCCAACCTCACAAACACCATCCTGGACAATCATTGAGTCAAACCCTTCCCCTGCAGTGCTCAGCTCCAGCAGGCTGACCTGCTCCTTCTTACTCCACCAAAGGAACCCATGCCTCAAGCTTTTGATGATGAGGAACACACCCTAGGAGCTCATAACAACAATAAAAAAACATTTTGGCAGACAGTTAGCCCAGGATTTGTTTTACAGCTCAACCGTTTTGACAGGCAGGTGCTCAGGGAAGAACAAAACAGCAGGGAAAAGAACCAGGTATTTGGGAGAAAAGGATATTTTCATTCTSTATTAGGTGAAAGTTAACACAGCCTTGTGTTTCATATTCCTCCCAGGGGAGAGGACCCGAGAGGGCAGGATTGCCACCCTAAATCTGCTTGATCCCTTGTATGATAAAATGAAAACACAGGGATTAAGGGTGGCAAATTCAGGTCGGGATCTCCTAATCTGTGCAGCACAGCACTGYACAGTGTGTCACCCAGCTGGGACTYCCAAATCAGACCATGRGTGTCTCCAGTGCACTTCACATGTTTAATAGAGTTTTAATTGTGGAGTGATTGCATGTGATATTACRGAATTATCACAGATTACTTAATTGCTGATGTCAAGCAGATACTTCTCTCAGTRTGTGTGTTTGTTACTATAGATCCATATTATTTGGCACAGCACTGCCTGAGCAGCAGAAGCAGAGATCATTTACCAGGAGAAAAAACCACTTCCATTTAACGTGTGGGTAAATTTAACAAGCAGATGTGTGAGATTCTCATAATTGGCTGTCGAAAGAATCTGGATCCTGCCGTTCCTAAAGAGCTGCACGCAGGGGTGAGCAGCTGAGGARTGCCAGTGCATGGAGGCTTCTGCAAGAATGATGATGTGCCTGAGTGAACCTGTGTTTGGAGCCATTTGGGGAGCTGCTTTTGCAGCCTGAAAATCCAGCTAATCCTGTGCTGGGAGAGCAGATGGGGCTGTGATGTTGGCTCGTTCTCTTGGCCCGAGGCTGACGGATGGAGGAGGAGAGGCTGGAGAGTGCTGCTTCTCCTGGGAGGGATCTCCTGGAGGATCACGGAGGGGCTGCTCCATCCAACCAAAGGCCCATCCAACAGAGAGATTAATTTCTGGAGATGGCCAAAAGCAGGTGCTCAGAAATGTGGAGGAGCAAGGCAGGCATCCGTGCTCCCACCGAGCTCCCCAGGGTGTGGAGCCCCTGGAACCACTGGAAATCACACCCAAAGTCTGTCCTGGAAGAATTACCATGGACATTCCCCTGMARGGCMTGSTGACYCWSTGTAATCCTACCTGATGCCCAAATTCCCCTGGTTTCTCCTTTCCCTGTTMATCCATTGGCTGTGGTACCCTGWCCTCCCYAYAGGTCACTGACCTCACCTGTCCTTTGTACCCCASCTGTGCCYCAAGGTCACTGRTGCCCAAAACCACACTTAAGGCAGAGCCTAGYACACATTAATTCTCTTTTGATCTTGACTCCCTTGAGCACCTTGGAATRAACCTTGCWGGAATTTATCTGGGCAAAGAGCCCTSTGCCTCTCCTTGCTGAGCCAGCCYGTGGCTGTGCTTGGGTGAGTTTGATTCCTTTKCCTGATTTCCCCCAAGTGGCCTTTCCACTGGAGAGGCTGCCTGGGTAAAGGTGTCACTCTAAATCCCCACTGCTACACCAGGGGATGTCCCCACCTCTCCTGTGCCACACCTCATGCACGGGCTGTCCCTTCCAAGTCCCATCAAAGCCCTTCAGGGAAGGATGAGACACAGGTGAAATTCATTCACTTGATGGCATCTGAAGGGCTGCAGGCTGTCTGGTGATGAATTACTTCTGTGATCACTGTGGCCAGAGAGCAGCCAAAACACAGTTTGAAAAAATGAATTCACTTGGACAAGAGGATAAAAACAGACCCTCTAGCCTTCTTTCCAAAACMTGTCCCTTCAGTTGCTTAAATCTTTATTGGATAAATGGCTTTTGTAGCATTCCTGGAAGATGCTGTCATGCATCGTGGAACAGAACCCTCTCCATYGTTAGCTGTGTGTTTAAGGAGAGAGGGAGCTCATGGAGCTGGAGTGGGGCATGAGTATGGAGCTGGACACCAGGGATTATTTAATTTCTGCTCTCCTGTGCTTCCTAATTAAGCATCAGTGACAGGGAGACRCAGCCGGACTTGTTCCTCCTGGACTGCATTATCCAAGGGAARCATCTTCTGCACATCTTCTCCTTGAGCTGTGACATGGTCCCTGTGGGATGACAGCACCTGGGTTTGGGAMATATCCACATGAATATTTTCAATTCCAAGGCAGAAAAAATCCCAGCCTTTGGCTCCCCATGCCAAATCCACATTGCACTTGTGGTACCTCACTCTGGAGCAGAGCTCTGCTGCTTCCTAACCCCTTGCAGGTCACATAAAGGACAAGAGTGATGTGTCCCTTGCTGTCTGTAAAGCAAATTTGGGACCAAAAATTAACTTAATTATTTAATTTCGTCTTTATTTTCTTCTTGCCTTTTATTGTGTTATGTTTTAACTGAGATTTCTTTATTTCCTGCTAGGATTCTGCTAGAATTCTGCTGCTCCATAAAGAGGTTGAAATGTATACAACAAAAGGAAACAAATCTTTCTCTTGATTGCCTGATAGATCTRCTTTTTAACCCAGACTGACAAATGCACTCTATCAACAGCACTTTTATGCCTCAGAGYTGTTGCATTWTATTTTCCATTGTTTGACATCCCAAAGAATCTGGAAAGGAAAAAAAAAAAGCCAWAGTGTCTTTCTCTGCTTGCCCTTTAATTGATCATTTTCACTATGGCAAAATCCAGACCCAAACACRTTGTGATCTCAGGTGAGGCACAAATGTAGAATAAAAAGATGARCCCTGCCACTAGAAAGAGCAGTTTAATGCTGCTCAGCACTGTGGGGACTGTGGCCAGTGGCTCCACATAACAAATTAATGGGAGCAGAGTGGCCCTGGCTCCCCCTCTACCTGCATGAAAAACATTCATCAGCTGATGTGAAGAGTTTCCTTTAAGCCAGTGTCTGAACTAGGCATCACCAGCCCTTCATCTGTACTTTCTGTTGTTCCTAATGCCCCTGCCCCAGTGCTTTTCTCTCTTACCTCTGTTCTGCTTGTTTTTACAGACACTTGCAGGCTGGCTGACCCTCAGGGTTGTTAATTCCTTGCACTGCAGCAACACAAGAACAAGTGGGGCTGCAAGAAAACACTCRCAGCAATTAAACCCAAGCAGACAGGTCACTTTTTCACCCTGGTGGAGGACTGCTCACGAAGTTAAAGGGGTTTTTTCCCTGCCTTGCAGGTGCTGTGGTGATTGCCTTCGTGGTGTGCTGGCTCCCGTACCACGTCCGGCGCCTCATGTTCTGCTACGTCCCCTCCAGCCACTGGACAGAGTGAGTCACAACAGGGGGACACGGTGTCCCCACACCAGGACAGGCTCAGGGGGCTCAGGATGGGGATGCCAGGGCACCCACAGGTGTGGGGATGGAGGCAGGGATGTGGGAACTAAGAACTAATTCACCGTTCTCCAACCGAGGGGTTAAAGTCTCAAACTCCTAATTGCTGTTTTGGTTTTTCTTGTTTGTTTTTTTTTTTCCTTTGGATGTCTCAGTGTTTGCCAGGCAAATTAAGAGTCTTTGTTTAACCTAAATGCCCCAGACACGGTGTAGGAAGCGTTCTGTTGAATCAGARCTGCATCATCAGCCCCTCCTCCTGCTCACCCCTGCTGGCAGCAGCCGTGGGGCTCCACGTCTGGCAGCCCTTGATGAAATGACATTTGGACAGGGGGGTGGTTGGAACATCCAGAGTGGATTTCAGTCTCCGTGCCAGAGATATTGATCCCCAGCCCTAAGATGCAGCAGCTCCTGTCAGCACACAGTTTAGCTCCGTGAGGCCGCATTTCCTCTGTGACAGGGGARATGACACACGTGGGGGAATAACTGTGCTGCTCACCTGGGCCTGGTTATTTACTGGGTTTTGCAGGGAGTGGATCAAAATGAAATGCCAGCAGTTGCTGCTGATGAGGAAGTGCCCAGATTGTCAGAGAATTCCGCGATAATTACATGAACACACTCGCACTGCTCACAGATGTGCAAAGGCACCCCAGGAGCTCCCTGCTCCTTCCTGAGGCACCGGGCCAGGTTCTTCAGCAAAGCAGCCACCAAACTAATTATTATTTTTAGATATGTCATTAAGAGCTAATGCTGTCTGGGGAAGCCTGAGATGCCAAGGGATGCAGGCTTGTGTCTCCTCCCATGGTGTTACATCCCTGTTCTCCCTGAGACCAGGGCTGTTTCTTTCAAGGGAAAGAAAAAAAAATCTACAACACCAAAAAGCAGAACAACAAAAAAACCTAAAATTCCATCAACTCCAAACACRAAATACAATAAATTAGGATATAGCAGTCTAGTGAATGGGACTGTGGATCCAGCCATAGTAAAATCCAACATCTATCTTCATTTATGAAAACAGAGCTCCAGGCACACACTGGGACAAACTCTTGTTTCTCCTTTGCTTTCCTATCTGAAAAGCACTTAAGGCACTGTTCAATTATGTAATGACTGCATTTGCTTTGAGCAAAAATGGTAGAGAAGTCTGTCTGCAGTTATTGGGAATTTATGCATCGTGGCTGCATTCACATAATATTTTTTTTCCTTCTTTTTAAAACCATGAGTGATTTTAGGAAAACACTGAATTTACAGAATGATTGTGAACTATCAGTCTGGTGGCTAACCAAGAGTTTGCAGCAGCTTGGCATGTTCATTTTTAAACACACTGTGCCTTGCCCCTGAAGAAGAGCAATTTTTTCCAATATTAATTCTTCACAACTCCACAGAGAAACTCTGTAAGAACTGGATGGGCCRTGCAGTCCTTGGCAGTGCTGAGGGGGTGTGGAGGGATGGGCAATGTAGTCCAGCACTCCTCTATTTATCTTTTGTCAGACACTGCTTAGACTAGAAAGAAGGTCTGCAATTTTCACCAAGAGTAATGATTCTGAGGAACATCTTCTGGTGTTTATAAATGCTTTACCAGCTCAGGGCTGTTTTTCTCAGTTGGCCCAAGGAAAGAYATATCCAAAAGTATGAAAGAGAATAAAACATTTTCAACTAGCTCTMGTTGAAAGCATTAAATTGTGGTGGTCAGGATGTGTTTCAGAAGCATGCTGTCATCAGTTCTGCCCCCAGAGCAGGAAATGCTGTCCCACATTATGGACAAATCCCAACCCAGGGACCCATTGAATGRGCTGATGCTGCTCTCACTGCCAGAGGGAGGAGAGAGCTGCATCTGTTACTGGAGTTTGGCTCTTCTGCAACCTCTGTAGATCAGAACTGCAGCCAAAAAAAGTCAAGCTAATGTGTATGTATGACACAGAAGCAAATTTCCATCTGGCTTCTCGGTTTCCAGAGTGACTACTTCCAAAGGAAAAATGAATGCACAAGGTAAACACCTAGTGTCTGACCCCAGGGCTTAAATAAGTCTCTRACTGCTGGTGAGTGGGGCAATATCTTCACAGAGGCATCTGATCCRTGTTTGACCAGTTCCAGTTGCAGTTGTGATGGGTTGTGGTGGCTCAGGCACCACTGCTCAGTCCATGTTTGAAGCCTAGAAAGGCTGGCTGGAAACCAGCTCACGTTTTTGTCACCCTTGTGACTTTGAGTTCCTCACACTCAGATTTTTGTCTTCCCTCTGTTCTTCCAGTTTCCTTTACAACTTCTACCACTACTTCTACATGCTGACAAACGTCCTGTTCTACGTCAGCTCAGCCATCAACCCCATCCTCTACAACCTGGTGTCGGCAAACTTCCGCCAGATCTTCCTCTCCACGCTCACCATCCTGTGCCTGCCGTGGAGGAAGAAGAAGAAACGACTGGCCTTCACCAGGAAATCCAACAGCATCTCCAGCAACCACACATTTTCCAGCCAGGTCACGAGGGAAACCACGTACTGAAGCCAAAGGAGGAGGAGGAGGAAAGAAATTTCATCGTGGAGTCAAAACTTGAGAGAGGCCTCTGTGACTTTCATGCATGGTCTCCAAATTCACGTAACACAAATGTGTTTAGCAAAGTCATTTTTGTTGGAGAAAATAGGCTTTGTTCTGCCAGTAACTTTGAGGTTATTTTCGAGCATTGGCCTTGCCTCTTGTGAGTAATGTCTACATGTATTGTAACTTCAGTCTGGCATAAATCCAGGTGTGGYGTTAACTGGGAAGCCAAAATGTGTTCAACCTAGGCAAAACTGTTCTGCATTTCATCCTTGTCTCAGTGCAGAGATGCCGTGTTCACATCCAGGGGTTTGAGATCACRGCTCCTGGTGGCACCRAGCAGAGATTTTGATGAGGAGAAAGAAGCTTTGAGCAGAARGGGATGTTCTTGGAGAGTGGATATGCTCATCTGTGGGATGCTCAATGAACGAGGAGTGAACACTCAGGGAGCCAGGTGGTTATTTTAGAAATAAATCTCCATTGTGAGTAACGTGACCGAGGTGCTCAAGAGAGCCAGTCTGGCTCCTTGGAATTAAACAAGAACAGATGATGCCTTACCTAGGCTGGGGTGGCTGTGGCCTGGGGAGTGGGGTCACCTTTGGCTTTAGGGCATCCACAGTGCCTGGCTTTGGTACCRCTGCACCCGTAACAGCAGAGTCTGGCAAAGTCGAGAATGCAGAGGCTGTGCCCAGATGGAGCGCTGAAAATGAACAGAAATGGAAAAATCTTCCTTTTGCCATACAGCCAAATCCTATTTTTTACCAGGGAGAACAGTTTGCTGGCCTGCATTAAGAGATGAGAAAACTCTGAGCTCATGAAGTGCTCCAGGATGCTAAGAGCAGTCTGCCCCAATTCTGGGACGTACAGATTTTTCCCATTCTTATTCCAGTTTTGCCTGTTTCCTTGCCATTTCCACAAGGCTGACATCTCAGTATATAGCAGTTGTAGGCAGCAGGTCCTCTTGTTCTACCTTTTCTTTTAGTACTTTTTTTGCTATGAGAACTGTTGGCACACTTATCTGTRACCCCAGTATTCAGATAGTTCAAAAGCAGAGCATAACAAAGTCTAAACTGGGGAGTCTTCACTCTAAACCCACTTTCTTTTAACAAGCCAGAGGAACAGAAACAAGACCTGAAAATTCTCTTTGAAATTTCCTGGTAAGGAGAGGTAGCATGAGCTTTTCTCCCATATGGTTCCACCTCTAACAGCCCCTTATATGAGACAACAAATTGCTCCAGAGCCTTTATTACTGAAATAACAGGGCTCTGGGTTAAGCTAAAGGGTTTTTTCCCCAGCTGATGACCTGCACGAAGCTGGAACTGACCAATCACCCTGGGCAGCCTTTGCTGGTGGTGACCTGGTGTCCCCTTTCACACCACACATCATCAGGACTGAAAGGTGACAAAGGAGCAGAGTCGGCTCAGTTTGGCTTTCTGGGCTTTGCCCATCCCATGCCAGCCTTCAGCTAATGAGCACCAGTGATGTCTGACTGAGGCCGTAGTGCTGGAGGTGTGGGCTGGCCCAGGGGAGGGTCACACAGTGATGGAGACCAGTTACTGAACCACTGGTGACATCTCCTGCTATGTTGCCTCATAGAATCACAGAACAGGGCAGGTTGGAAGGGACTCACAAGGATCATCGAGTCCAACTCCCTGGACTTGTGGTTTAGGTCCTGTTGAGCTCAGCACAAAGAGGAAACACCCATTTGGGGGCATTTGCTGGGAGCTGTTGGTGATGAGTGATTATTTTTGGGGCATTTATAACCTGTACCCAGCTGGCCACCAYGGCCATGAGCCACAGCCTCCAGCCACACCTGCCAGGGATGGAAGGTGATTTTAATGCCTAGGACAGAACCCCTGCAAAAGAAAGGGCTCAAAATGAAAGCCAGTGGGGCTCGAGTTTCTTCTGATCCAGCCAAACTGCAAGCTCTGTTCTGTCATGCCTTCTTGGGATTTCTTGCCCTGGTTGCCCCAAGCAGAGGGCAGAGATTAAATTTGACCAAGCACTTTTGTTGCTCATGGACTGTTGGCTCCTCTTTGACAAAGAAAACAGGTAGGGGCACAGAAATAAAGAAATTGAAACAAAGAGGCGAAAGGCAGACTGATCTCTTCAGAAGGAAACCTGTGAGAAAGCAGCAAGTATTTTCTGTGTGTGGTGTGTGTGAAATGGTTTGGAGAGGTTGGAAGAAGACCTGCTCATCCTGCCTAGTGGGAAAATCCAGGTACCATCAACAGGAGAGGGGAAAGATCTCCCCGAGAGGAAGAGGAGTCTTGATGTCACACATTTAACATTGGCCTTCCAGGCAAGACACTTCAAATGTTCCTGGAGGACCCAATTTTTTTCACTTCACCTCGAAATACAGTCAGCAGCTGGGAGGAGCTTTGTGAAGCCTCCCAGGGAAGTGTAACTGCATTGTTTTGACTTTCATTACGATTTAACAACCCTGCATGTCTCATTTTGAAATATTAAACATTATTACTGCACTTGTTCAACAACAACCTGCTGAAGTGTGCTTGATTATCTTAGAAAACACTGTACAAAAATTGCTGTTTCACATGAGATGCTTGGTTTAGATTTTCACTACTGAGATACACGGGCAGCTTACAGAGTATTTGATCACAGCTCAGAGAAGCTGGCAGGTTTGGTTTTGGTTTGACATGACAGTGGGAAAAAGCAGGAGTAAAAGTGAATTTACCATAAACTCCTTCCACAGCSTTTGTTGGGCCACTCGAGTGCTGARGAGCTGGGGGAATTTGGGGGTTTATCCAAGTGGTTTGCTGGCTTTTACAGCTCTGTTCTTGCAGTTTAACAGGAAAGCAGACCTGAGTCCATGGCCTTAATCTGAGATTGCAGCTCAAAGCTACCTCTTCCACTGGCCAAATCCGACAGCCYTGAGCTGGGCAGTGTGAGTTACAGCTGCTGTCACCCTCTCGTCCCTCCTCACCTCATTTTGCTGTGTTCAGCTTAGAGAGGTGGTTCCCGTGAGAATTAGAGGATAACTGCCTGCAAACCCCCATGGTTTCCAGAGAATCACTGAACAGTTTGGGTTGGAAGGGGCATTAAAGACCATCCAGTTGCAAACCCCTGCCAGGGGCAGGGACAYCTTTCYCTAGAGCAGGTTGCTCCAAGGCCTTGTAAAAAAAATACAGTAGAGAAGAAAAAGGTACAAACTGCCCCATATTTACCAGAGAAATTGCTCTTTACATGCCCTTTAACAATGATTGAACTGCTAACCCAACAAGGTTTTTAAATTTAATTTGGTGTGAATGGCTTTTGCCATGAGACAGGACAGAAACTCCCATCCCTTGTGTGCCTGTCTTGGCTGCACTCTTCAGGAAGCAGAGGTGAGTGTTGGGCCCTCTGCTCATCTGTGCAAATTCCCTGTGCTTGGAACCTTTTGTTTTGACTAAGAAAAGAACGAAACCTGTAGAACCTGCAGAGGTGAAGTGCTGCCAGATGGMTTCTGAGAAATTCCATTCTGAAGAGAGTCTATCAAGTGACCTCTTCAAATGCTCTTCTGAGGTTTTGTTTATTTTCACAGTGCCCTTGCCAGAGCCATCCATTTGGCAGAGTGTGAAATCAGGCTTATGAAGTCATTTTTCTATTCAGAAATTTCCCCCAGACAGGACAGTCACAGGTCCAATCCCTCAGTGTTGGAATGCTCTGCTGAGTTTGTCTGTTTTTGTAAGGTGCATGAGACCTCAGCTCAGCGAGCTTTCCAGGAGGAAWCTCAGTGGGGAATCAGTGAGGAGGGGTTGGCAGGGCACAGCAACAGCAGGACCTTTTCATTTCCAGCATCCAGCATTGAGTGAAACAGCCCCTGAGTGTGCTGCTGCTGCTGCAGACAGCTTGTGCTGCAGGTTTGGACCCATCCTCTGTGCTCCTGCCCTTGGGCAGGGACAGCAAAAAACATCCACAGGGATGTTTTCAGTCCAGTTTCAGATGATGTTTCAGTCCAGTGTCCTCCTGGCTGTGTTGTTTGGTGACTCTTTGACCAAAGCTGTGTCTGCTAGAGCTCTGTCTGCTTCCTCCCATCACAGCTCAACCACTCTTCTTGTCCTCAGTCTGGATTTGCTCAGTACAAAAGCAGAAATTGCTGGTCCAAAACTTCATGATGCTGTGTCCTGGCTTTGTGATCCAGAGTCCTTCCCCAGCTGTGCCACCTGATAGTCCTGCACATATTGTATTTATGGCAAATCTTTTTTTAAGTGCACCTTTTTTTTTATTTTTCATTTTATTCTGAGATACAATATGTTGATGTGCTTTATTTTCTGTGGCCTGTTGCTCAATGGGGAAAAAAAATGAATGTTAAAAGTGTGTCAGTGTCTACTTTGTAATATTTTCTGTGACAAAGGGAAAGAGGAGGGTGTGGAATCCTTCTGTGTGGCAATGGCAAAAACACTCTTTCAGTGTAACATGCTATAATTGATACTGTATTTACTGATCAAAGTGTAATGAAATGGTTAATTCCTGATATAGCCTTTGTACTGTATGGTMTTTTATTTTGTCATTTATTGATCCTAAGAAATAAATATCCAAATTTAAGGCTTGGGCTGCTTTTGCTTGAAGTGGCAGGTGTGCCTTTATCACACAGCCTGGTTCTCAGCACAGGCACCCTGGCTGGGCTCTGAACTGGTGAAATCCCATTGGCCTGGAGCTGGGATTTGCAGAAGGGCCCTGAGTGTTCCTGTCCCTGCACTCTGCAGCATCCAAACATCAGCTGCAGCTTCTGTCTTCAGCTCTGCAAATCAGGGGGGGAAAGACTGCCTGGGTTTGGCACCTGCCCTGGAAATCCTTCTGGAGATCTGTTTAAAAGTCTCAGATCTGTGCTGTATCTTGGCCATTATCCTGCAGCAGCTTTGCCCAGAAAACTGAGCAGGCTGGGGCTTTATTTGGGAGCTGTAGGGACACAGTGAAGGAGTCAGCCCTCACCCCAAAGAATGATGAAAAAGAAGCAAGGTTATTGTGTCTTAACAGTGAGATTTCCTCTCCTGTCTTCCCATCTTCAGCATGATCCTCTTCCTCCCTGGCATTTATTTTTCTAACACAAATSTGATTTTGAGGGGACAGAATGCTTGGCTATTACCCATGATATTAAAGTGTCCTTACACTAAATGAGCTAAAATCAGTCACCTCCATCCTCCCTGCAGCTCCTGCTTAATGTTCTGTTGTGCAATAGCTGAGCTGAGCCATAAAATCCTCATAGTTTTTAACCATTCAACCCTTTTGTTTTGATTTCTGGTAGATGGAAAGGTTGCTTGGAAAGCRACAAGAGAATAAAACTTAAATATTTGGAATCATTCATGCCTGGAAAAAATCCATCTTCTAAAACCTAGCTTCCATGCTCTGCTTCTCCAAAGGCTTTTTGGTGCTGCTTCCAGATGAGAAGAGCAGGAGCCTCTATTGTCCCTACACCATCAAGCATTAAAGAATCAAAACCATTTATTTCACGGATCCTTTTACTTGGTGTTCAGCCCTGCTCTGCTCACAGGTGTRTTTTCAGCCTGCAGTGGAAACCCACAGCACGTGGCAGCATCATTGTTTCTGGCTGCAGCAGATTTCTGTGCTGGGCTCCCAGTGGAGCCTCCATGGCTTGTGCAGAAATCCAGCCCATGTTCAAGCTGGAAAAATGTTGCTGTCTGCTCGTGACTTGYCTAGCTCAGGGCTGACTCCTGGAAAAAGCCAAATTCTGGGGAGCAGAGATTCCCATTCCTCCCAAGACACCCTCCCTCCTGGTGTCACCAATCATGCACCGCGTCACGCCCCATGGATGGGAAAGAAAACAGAAGATGTGGAGAGTCAAATAATTCTTTTTTTCCTTTAGAAAGGCACAAGGACTGTGCCTCGAGCCATGAGAGATGCTTTCAGCTTGGCCCTTATTTCTCATTTCAATTATAAAAGCAATTTCCATAGTTCACGGGGGGAAAATTTCAGGCACCTTTCGGAAAAAAATGTTATGTTTTAGAAAATGGCTTCATAAAACTTAATAAACATCCATGCAGAAGTTAATTTATTTAAAATATCTTTAAATCCTGCTCTGCCTTATTGAATTTGTTTGAACTGTAGATCAGGCTGGAGTATATTCATGAGGGCATTTAAGCAATAAGGCAGCACATCACAGTTATTATTGCAGACCTCTTGTGGGCTGGGAAGCACAAAGCAGAACCTGACGTGATTTTGGGCACTCAAGTGCAAAACCCCTCCAGAAGCACAGGCACAGGCACGGCCCCAGTGCTGCAGGGTGGCCAAACCAAGCTGCTGGGGTTGTTTTCTGGGAACAAAACCACGCCAGGGGAGCCCACAGCAGCCAGCTCAGCATCCATGGGCTGCCAGCCCCATCCTGGGCTCGCTCGGCCAAATGCAGTGGGAAAGGATCACAGAATCATGCAATCACAGGATGGTTTGGGCTGCAAAAACCTAAAAGCTCATCTTATCCCAGCCCCTGCAATGGGCAGGGACACCTCCCACCATCCCAGGGTGCTCCAAGCCCCATCCAACCTGGCCTTGGACATTTCCAGGGATGAGGCAGCCACAGCTTCTCTGGGCAACCTCAGCCAGCACCTCACCACCCTCAAGGAATTCTTGCTAACATCTAATCTAAACAGAAAAGCAGCTAAGTTAGTTAAACACCGTATCACTGGGGCTACAAACCAGACAAGCCAGCCAGGACTTTGAAGAAAGAGGAAGAAAAAGGCCAAAAATTTGTAGTGAGTGTTTAAGTGCATGTGTGGGTACTGCAGCCACACCTTGGATGAGGTTTTGCCCAGGGTTGTTCAGCATGGAGAAAAGAAAGCTCCAGGGAGACTTTGGAACCTCTTTCAGTAGCTACAGAGGCTTCAAGAGAGCTGGAGAAGGAGTTTTTCCAAGATCCTGGAGTGAGAGGACAAGGGGAATTGCTTTAAGCTGAAGGAGGGTAGATTTATATCTTGCCAGCACCCCAAAATTTCACAAACATAATGAAGATGTAGCAGCCATTGCTACCAAGATTTAACAGCATTAACACACTTCCAACAACCCAGTACACTCCATCCCTTTGTCCCTGCAATGGAGCTCTTGTTTTAGGGATGGATTTCAGGCACAGGAACTTCTGGGATCCACCCAAGAGCTGCAACGAAATCTTGCAGAGCAGAGCCTCAAACCCCAGCGTGTCCAGCAGCCAGCTCTGCTCCATCCTCCCCTGCATCAGCAGGTAGCTCCTGAGCTATATTAAGCCTCCATTCCAAGACACACATTAACAAAAAAAAAAACATGCCAACATTCAACCCTTAAAAAGCAGCTTCTCTCTGGTTGTCAGCAGCAGCAACAACCTTGTCACAGCRCTTGGCAGCTCCCGGAGCGTTTCTTGACGGCGCTGTTATCCTCGGTGTCTGCGCCGTGCAGACTGCGGGAGAAGGTGAAGCATTGTGTGCTGAATTTCAAAAAAACACCCAAACAGCCACAAACGCCATTAAATGGGAGTGACCTCAGCAGTGCCACAGGAGCTGYAATGAAATCTGTGACACCTGGCATTTTCTGTGGTTTAGCTCCTCTGTCTGACTGAAAAGCAGCCACGACTGCCAACAGCATTATTAGTACAGCTCCCACACAAAGCGTGGATTCTTACAAAGTTTTGCACCACTGCAATAAATCATTTTTTGTCTTCCTTCAGACCAGCAATTGGAATGAGATTAATTTCTCTTTACCATCAGCACAAGCATGAATTACCATTTTTCATGACCAGTCCAGAGAAAACGCCTTATGTTTGGTGTTTTCTGACTCAGAACTCGAGAATTAATTCCTCCYTTCCTCTGGGCTGGAGGCAGAGCAGAGCAAGCAAATGGATTTTAAAGGTGGTCACCAGTGATACCACAGCAAGGCAGCCAGACTGGTTAATCCTCCAGAAGAGGTGAGCACCCTTCAGGAGGCTGATCTAGGAAAACATGTAAACACAAGTCTGCAGGCTTTTGAGATGTAAGAAAATTCAAATTTGTGGAGCATTTCTGAGCCTTGAGGAATGCCCACCTGCACAACTGGTATAAACCTGTTTGCATCTGCAAAGAAACCCAGTTTGTTTTTGTAAGTGACCCAATCTAGCTCTGTTTGTTTCTCTTTTCTGAGGCTTTTATTTTTTTTCCTGAAAAATAGAATTTAGCAGGGGAAAATGATGTTGTTCATTCTGTTCACAGCTCCAGTCTTAAATGCCAGAGGTGTTGATCAGATTAAAACGGAAATCAGAGTTCATAGATTGTGTCTGGAAGGAATAAAGACTGTGGTGCTGATTTTTATTGAATACAGGACAGTATCTCTTGCTCATTGTATATATTACAATGGCAAGGGGGAGAGCTTTTATCACAGCATGGCTCAATGCTTTTTAATGTGTTGTTCATCATTTGGAGCTCATCTGGCATTTGCTCGCAGATTTCACTTTGTGTCTTAAAAAGTTTTCATGGAAWTTTGGAGACAGGGAAAAATAAATTCTGCCACACTGCCACTGTGTCACTCCATGGATACACCACTACAATCATGACTAAATCACAGAATGGTTTGGGCTGGAAGGGACCTTAAAAATCATCTCATTCCAATCCCTTTCCAAGGGCATCCACTAAATCAGATTGCTCCAAGCCCTRTCCAGCCTGGCAGCTTTATACTTGTAGTGAACAGGAAAGCCAAARCCATGCATAGATGAACATTGAAATAAAAATTGGGGAGGGCTATTGCTGCTCCACTCCTCAGAAAATGCAAAATTAATGAACCTCTGTACAGGGAGACAGAGGCAGAAAAGGTCTCTGCAGATATGATCTCACTTTGTTTCCCCCCCCAGCCCAAAAACTCTGACATTTAAAAGCTCAGCTTTGAGGGAGATTGTGCCATATCAGCTTAGGGGGTGGGATAAAAGGTACAAAGGATTTCRAATGTCTTCAGAAAGTGTGGGCACCATCAGTGCACAATGGCAATTCTATTTGCACTCTGTGTTTCTCTATACATCACATCACCAAAAGGATTCACAGACTTTTCCCAGGGACGGTAGAGTTGTGTCAGTAACATCAGTGTGCAACAACAACAACAAAAATAAGAAAGAAATAAAAAATAGAACACATTCTGCTCCTGTCTAATTTTTGTGCCTTCACAGATCAATCAAAAGCTCTTCTCTTCAACCAAAATCTCACTTYCACTTGTTTACAACAATTCATCCCTCTGTGCTATTCATTTTCSTGGGAGATCAGCTCCAGGGCTCGGGATCTGCCTGTGTTTTATATCCATCTCTCCAGAAGGCACCCCAGGGTTTGAAATTGGTTCTCTTCATCAGGAGGAAAAGCCTGTTTTCTGTAAGAAGGGGCCATGAGTCACAGCACGAGTTTGATGAAACCAATAGACTTCCTTGGTGTTCCAGAGTGCTGGAGAAGCTGKAGGACCAAAATGCAATAATGAATCAGAGGATGTGATGGGAAAGGTGTTTTGTTGGAGTGAAAATTTTTTAAACTGAGGGTAGGTCACGTTTATTTGAAATTGAACCTATTTCTGGTGATGAAATCAAGTTTCTCAGGAAGGTTTTTAACTGTGCACAGAGAAATACAGAACAGGATTGTGATAAAAATGAGGGGAAACGGGGCTGGTCAGATGATCACCCAYTGCAGTGGGATGAAGTAAAGGCACAGGTACAACCCTGTCAGCCTGCTCAGTAAATCCTCCCCTCACCAAGCATCAGAGTAAAGCAGAGAAGCAAAGAGTTAACTTTGCTCACATCTCCTGTTCCCACAATCACTGTCTCTTTTTGGCCAGAGTTCTGTATTTTTTTAGCTGTTCTCAACTCCCTTGTAGAGCAATTATTCCTGAGTGCAACTGAGGACATTTTTCCCTTCTGCTCAGATGAAATTTGCTTCAATTCATTTYGGTAGCAGCTCCTCAGAGCACCTAAGAAAATCTCCTGTCTTTAGAGTCTTCCTTGCAGCTACCCAACAATGGGAAAGCTGCTAAAACACTTGGGAAGGCAGCAGGAGAAGAGAGCAGAAGGGGAGAAAGAGAATCAGAGGAATGGGACACTCACCTGGCTTGCAGGAGAGACAAGTGGGACAGCAGGGAGAGAGACAAACACCCAAATCTGGGAAGGGTTTCGGGGTTTCCTGCTGCCAAATACATCTCCAGAGCATGTTAACCTGCATCTTTACCAGTACCCACCTTCSCACAYTGGTATTTTTAATCACAGATGCTTTCAAARYCATCCTTACTCTCCAAATATTARATTTGGAAAAAATGTTCAGTCACRGACCCTCAAAATGAGGGTGTGTTTGGTTTGATTGATTTCATAKCCAGTGCAAATATCYACATCTTTTCCTTTTATTTAGGATTAACAAGTAGWAGTTTCACTTGAGCAGCTGTGGTGCCACCTCATGAATGTTTAAATTGAGGATAATTTGTGTTTCTGTTCATATCAAAGTATCTGCTCTATAAAATAGCTTGGGTCAGCTCTATGTTTTGTACTGTTTATGAGCAGAAATATTTCTGTCTTATTGGTGTTGTGGACAGCTTTGTTCCTTGCTCTATTTTATTTAGTAAGACTGCAACTTTAGTAAGATTTTAATACTGAGACTTAAACTACACAAATTTCAAATACATTTGTTCACTGATCAAGGTACAAAAGAGGAAACATTTTAATAAATTGAATATTGCCTTCTATCTGTTCTCCCAGCAATAATGGCTTGCAGTCTAAAATGCAATTCAACTCTAGCCATAAATATTCATAGCTAAGAGTCCCTATTTTCCTTTAAACTGTTCTGTGCTACTGGAAAAGTCCAATMTTTCAAAAGTCAAACACTGAGACCTCATCATAACCAGAAAAACCCTGATGCAGAAAAGTGGATTTCATTTCAAATAAATCACGGGCTGTGGTGGGAACAGTGCTGTGTTTTGATGCACAACATTCCCACAGGTGCAGAGAAATCAAATCCAGCACAGGCAGAACTGGGAGTGCACACCCAGATAAGGGATCTGAGACACTGCAGCCCCATCATGGGGATTGTGGATGTGGAAAGGAAAGCTCTGAGCTGAAGGAAAGCTCTCCAGTAAGAAGAGACCAGCTCCTTTTTAAGCATCCCTTTGAAAAGGCCAGCTCTAGTTCTGGGTATCAGGAGAGCATCAGGAGCATGGACATTTCCCTCCTCCCATGTTTTCTCCTCTCTGCTCCCACCCCCTTGGCTGGGGATCGTGATTTCTTCTCAGCCACACCTGGAGCTTGCAGATGACATCCCCAGGACACCTTTGACCAGGGTTCCCMCCCTCAGCTGCAGAGCCAGAGCCCCCTTGGGCTGTTTGCTCCATGCACACCGTGGCACAGGCAGGGGAGGGGAGCACAGGGTGTCTCATCAACCCCSTGACAAATGGGAGGACAAAGGTAATTCAATTGCTCCGTGCAATGATGTTACCAAAAAGGATGAAGAACTTAAGTAGATAATTGTTTATCCTTTGTTTTCATTGTTGATTCARAACTAATGCAATTACTTGTGCAGGTGATGTCTCAGTTCTGATTCACAGGGGGAGGCAGCACTTCTTGTGCCCTRTGAGCTGTTAATTCAACGTGACAGCCTTGACCTGAGGACACCAATAATGTTGTCATCTCAGCTGTCTGGTGGCACAAAGCTGCACTGATCCATTCTGTCTCACAGGCTCAGGGAATTCTGTGGATTTGGTGGAAGTGGAAATCTCTCAGGTGACAACTGTGGACTAGGGGAGATTCTGACCCTTTTTCCCCCCCAAAAAAATTCATAGCCATGGTGTTCTTACACTTTGGTTTCACCACCCAAGTCTTTSCTATATTTTAGCTCCAGTGAGGGAAGGGATGTGAGCAGGGCAGTCACCTGCAGAGTGGGCTTTGGAACACAGGCAGACAACGTGGCTGTGGCTGATTGTTCACTGCTCTGCCTCCCCTGCCAGCAGAAGAGAACTGCTTCCTTTCTCCCCTAATTCTCCCTGGATCTGTGGCAAAATCCTCACTCACGCTTCCCATTTGCTCCTTCCCACAGGAGGAGGCTGGGCTTGTGCCAGTCCCAGTTTAAGTTTCCAGGCACTCCCACCCAGCCCCTGCCAGGTCCCTCTGTGCCCAAGCACAGCCWCCTGTGGGACATGGCACCAGAGGCCAATGTCGTGGCACCTGGGCCTCTCTGAAGAGGGACAGAGCATCCCAATCCTGTGCAGAGCTGCCAGGCTGCTGTTAAAGCACCTGCACACCTCAGGGACAGCATCAGCCYAAAGGCTGGGGAGTGCATCACAGCAGAGCCTCCACAGCACCCAAAGGAAATGATTCCCAAACARAGATCAGACACAAAATACCAGCCAGGAACCAGAGCTGTGGGCTGCCTCTCCTCACAGCCTCCTCCACTCCTGCTGACAGAAATAAMCCTGCTCAGCTGTCACTCTGGAGCTGGAGATGGGCCATGGGGAGGCAGGACTTGTGGGGGTGGATGAGGGGGAAGGATTTTTTTTTTTTCTCTGTGAAAACATCCAGTTTCACCTCTGACAAGTCTGACAGGTGGAAGCCAATTACAAAAAAAAAATCCTACTCACAAGTGCCTGGCTTCTTTGGGGAAGTAACTGCAGAAAGTGCTGGGTGWTGACACAGGGCAAGCCTTGTCCCCTGGTGGCACTGCCCTCCTGCTGAAACAGGGGCTGGGCTGAGCTCTGTGACAGATGAGGGGTAATGTGCTCACAGTCCYTCGTTTGCACATTTTTGTGGGCTCACACGTGAACCACCCTGCTTGGAACAATGCTGGGGAATGTTGAGTGCAGCCTTTTGCTCCCATTTTCCCGTGAGATGCTGACAGAGTGTCTCAGGGAGGCAGCAGCTATTTCAGYTTGATGCTTGGCAAAGCAAGGACAAGTACCAGCCCATCTTCAACATTCCATTTTCTATTCTACACTCARAAGGGATCTAAATGACAGTATCTGTGAGGCAGGTCCTGCCAATTCATCATCACTCGAGCTTGACACAACTGCAGAAAATGAGTTCTTCCCCTCCTCGGGTCAAGTTTGAATTTCAACACAAATATTCCTGGGAATYTGCATCAGAGATGCCAAACACCTCATAACAGAAGAAGCAGGATGGCAAAACCATTATTATTCAGCTACATTTGCAAAATCCCCATGTAAAATAAATGTGCATTAGATGACTGCTGCAGCATCTCTGAATCTCAGGCACTTCAATGKTTTAAAATTCCCTCATGAGCTTTGCTCTGCCAGCTCCTAAGCAAGTTTCCCCCTGCACCCTGAAGAAAGTGAGGAGAGCTGCCAACAGTTTGTAGGGTACAGCTTTTYCTGAGAAAAGCTTCTCCAGAAAATCAGCTTGCTTTTTGTCACTTCAGGAAAGCCCCAGGAGATCTGAACCCTGCAGGCCCAGACAGAAGCAGTCTGGGTTTAATGTTCCAAGAACAGATCAGGCACCARGAGTATCAGCTCCTGCTCAGCTCTGCAGGTTTGGGAACATCACTACAGCTCCCTGGTTGTGCTGCATGTCCAAGCCAGGCTGTGCAGTGAAACCATCCACCCCCTTCCCAGGGATTCTCCTCACAAACAGGGTGAAACCTCATCATGAACATCTGGGTAACCTCAGCAAACATGGCCAAGTGGCCACAGCAGTGCAAAGGGTTTGGGTTTTTCAGTAATTGTCATGGTGGGCTTTAATGTCAGGAGAAATCAAATCACTGGTTTAATTTCTCCTAATTTCAGGACAGGTAGGGTGACAGTATTTTGTGACAGCAGCAACAACACTGTGAGTTGCTCTTTCTTAAATTAGAGTATTAAATTTAAAGTATTAAATTAGCTGTGAGATCCTACTGAGAGCARCCACAGCAAGCAGCCCCTGGCTTTCCCTGGGTCACAGCAGAGGTGTCACCTCCGTGGTGCAGTCTCAGCTCAAGCAGGGGAGATTCCAAAGCTCTCCTCACAAGCTCTTTTTTCTGTAGTGTTTGTTCACCTCTCAGGATGCTGCCCACTCTTGTGAATTCATTACAGAGCTCACACTTTGGAGCCTTTTAAATCGTTTCCCCTTTCACGAGTGCCACTTCTCTTCAAGGAGCCACTGCGGCCTGGAGAGCAAAGTCAGCATCCTCCATCAGCCTGAGCTGCTCAGCTGCAGAACCCAGCTCACTGCAGGGCCAGGATCACTAACACAACCTGCCTTCATCACCAGYCTTCACATGAGGGCTTTTGGGACTGCTTGGCAAATCACACAGCMAGGCCCCATGACCCCAGCTCACCCATCCCTGCCCTAAAAAAAGGACCTGTGGGGGGATGACTGGCAGAAGGTCTGATTTGTCGACGTCTCTTAGCCTGCACTCATGAATTTTCATCCCAGTGCCTTCCTCACAGGACTTCCTGAGAGCCAGACTGATTTTATTGAATGTGACAAGACATAACAGTGCCTTATAATAATTGTGCTTTTTTACATCCTGAGAACTCAATCATGCAGCGACCCGCAGCTCGCTGATGAGCAGAGGGACACCTGCCCAAGGCACAGGCTGGGGTGTGGGCAGCACAGCTCTGCTGGCCCTCACTCCATCCCACACACTGAGGGTGACCCAGGGGGCTGGGGCTGACGTCCAGAGCATCTCCTGACTCACTCAGACCCCTCATGGGCAGCAAAGGAGAAATGAAAATGGGAGCAGAGACACGCTGGAGTGCACCTCCCTTCTGAGGGACATCCTGCTGAGAGAGGGGATTGACAAAATGGTTTGCCCTGCCTTGTTTTTCTAATTTATTCCTAGAGAAAGGTAGCTAAGAACTGGATAATTCCAACAAGGGAATCTTCTTCTATGGGCAAGAAAAAAAAATCTTGCCTTCATTTGTGAGACTCAAAGGAAATGATGGCTGAAGAGTTTTTCCAAAACCAAAGGGAAGACTTCTGCCTACATCTGTCTCTCTCACATGGACATCACCACCATGTGTTAAAAGGACAGGAGATGCAGCAGGTTGGACCCTGGAAGCCTTGAGAGCACAGGAAGGGGACCCACATGTGTTTGAGGTGTTGTCCCATGTGCTGGCTGGGCTCTTGGCTGCACAGTGGCTCCCAGCAGTGGCTGTGATTCAGGCTGCAAGCACAGAAAAAAAACTGGCTGCACATTTTCTAGCAGAAGTTCAGGAAGTTTGGTGAAGGCTTGAGCCAGAGCAGGAAGCAAAATCGCTCCAAATTCTGCTTTTTTGCATAAAGCCACCAGAATAGAAATATCAATATCCTACAGGAATGCTCACATATTTCATTTCTTCATTTCAGCCCCATCATTCTCCAGTGACTTTCAGTTTGCTCCACTTGTAACRTTTTTTCTCCAACAATAATGAAATTGATGCTGTTTTCACCAGCCCTCAATTTCCTGCACACTTTAGGTACCACTCCTGGAAGCTGATACAGGGAGTGTGCTGCTGTCACTTGGAAGCAAGAATTAATTAAGGTGCCTACAGCCAYCCCTCAGGTGTAGTCCTTGGCTGAGCACAGCCAAAATGAGACAGTGGAAGGATCACATCTGGCAAAGGGAACATGGAAATCACTCCTACAACCTCCAGGGCCAAAAAGCTCCAAAAAGAACCTGCAGCACTCCCATGCACACATACTGAACATGCTCCACATGTAAGAGGCACTGACATGAATTTTGTGAGATCATGGGAAGGATTACTCCAAAAAAAACCCCGTGGAGTCTTGCAAAGGCACATGGAAGATTGTTCTTTCTGATTTGCTGCCCAGCCCAGAGTTTTGGTCTCTTTGCTTTTCCCACTTTCCCATTCTTTGCYTGACATGGTGGAATTTCACCTTGATCTCAGGAAGGACTGATGAGCTGTGATGYTTTTCCCTCACAGCAGATCTCTTCACCAGCCTGACAACAACAAGGCAGAGCACAAGAGATGTAAAAATGTTCTGATTTTAGGAAGATTTCAGACTCRCAGCTGATTCTGGGTGCACTGATCCAGCAAAACATTTTATAATGCTACATGTGATGGACATTGTATGAAATTACTGTACYACATTTAATTAGCTCTCTGTCTCCTTTTCAGGTCTGCTACACATACATTTCCTTTCTTCTTCTTCTTCAATTAGTCTACATTGCTCTCTTTCAACTTGTGTTTTCATTTAGCAGTGTAGCTGATTCTGTGGCTGGTTGTTTATTTGGGAAAGTGGAACTGAGGCAATTTGTACAGGAAAAAAAATCCCATAATGTGGATTTCTAGTGGCAGTCACAGACACAAACTCTTTCTCCTTCACTCTGTAAACCCCAAATAGCTGAAATTCCCCCTGACTGCACTGTGTGGAGCAGGGCTGCAGGCCAGTTCAGATCTGTGCCATTCCTCCCTCCTTTGGCAGCATTTTAAAATCTGGAGGAGCCAAAGTCCATGGCCTCCTATCAAAGTTGTACATCTGTCCACCTTTGGATAGAGAATATGTTCTGGTTCATTTGCAACTCAATGCCATATGCAGCAGAGCTGTGTTAATCCAACTGTTTGGGCACTGTAGCCTGGTTTGGATTAGCAGAAATTCCTATTCCTGTGTTGGAGTGATAATATTCTCAATAGTTGGTTTTTAGAAGTGTTTGTCACTAAACAGGAAGACACCTTGGCAGAAGCAGAAGCAGACACAAATATAAGCATTAACATAAACACAGCACATCCACAAAGTGATGCAGAAACTATTGGCAAGAAAGGATCAGGGGAGCCATAATCCAAAGAGATTCCCTCCAGAGGGGTTGGGAGGAGCAGGAAGGTGGCTGATGACATGATGTGTGCTATGCAATCAAGGACAATCACTAATTTTTACCATCAGGGGCAAATACTGGTTAGCAAAGCACATCCCAGTGGCTTTTCTTATAGCCCTCGAGGCAGCCCAACCTGCAGCCATCCCCACTGGATGATGGTGACACTGGAAATAGCAATATATTGTCTCATAAACTGATGGCAAGGAAATCTCTGCAGATTTGTTTTTCCTSCACAGTGAAGCAGAGATCTGGTCCTCTCAAAGCTCTCAGTCATTGAGAAAAACAATTTGRTGGACTTTGCCTATTCTTCCCTTCTCTGAGTTTTGCTGGGATTTCTTGAGAGGGAGATTCARCAGCCAAAGCAACTCTCAGAGAGCTCAGATGTAAAGCCAGGTTTCCAAAGCTGGAATTTACAGAGGAGCAGGTATTTATAGTTAGCTTTGCCTGAATCTTTGCACAAACCCTGAGYGTATTTGTTGATGAGGAAGAGAAGTGAGTCAAGGTAGCAGTACAMGAAATTGCATTAAACACTCTCTCTTCTTTGCCAACAAGAATTAAAGCTTGGGGCCAAAGGTCTATCCTTCACCTGATTTTATTATCTGGCCTGGATTTAATTGTGAGCATCCTTTATCAGCTCTGTTCATTCTCTGCATCAGGCTCCAGACACACACACACACAGAGTCACACACAAAAGCCTTCCCCTGCTGTTCCAGCTGCCTCCAAAGCACCAAAGCACCACTTTTCAGGGCAGCTTCAATGCAGGTGGACAAAAGCACCCAGCCAGTTAAAAACCTGCCACATTAGAGCCACATAAATAAATGCTGTTGTGTCTGGAAGGAGAACGTGTCCTAATGTCAAGGTTTGGAACAGTGAGGATTACAAAAAGATGAGGAAAGGATCTGCTGCTGAAAAGCCAGCCTGGGGAAATGATCACCTTTTCTGTTTACTCAGTTCTGTCTGTAGGTCTATTTTTTTTCATTGCTTATTCATCACTCAGCTCCATTATGTACTTCCTTCCTCATCCCTGGAAGTGTCCAAGGCCAGGCTGGACAGGGCTTGGAGCAMYCTGGGAYAGTGGAAGSTGTCCCTGCCCCATGGCAGATGAATTTTAAGATCCCTTCCAACCCAAACCATTCTATGATTCTCTGAGTAGTCCTGCTGCCTACACACAACCCAGTTGTTTTGGGTTTTCCCCTCTCTGTTCCCTCACAACCCACTTTCCGAAGTTCCCATTGCAGGCTGGGACCAAACAATAGTGAAAATGTGATTTTGTAACATGAAATTTTATAATGAGCCCCTTTTCACATACCCTTCCAAGCACATGGAATTCAGAAGTGGCAGCCTCAAAACAACACCACTGCCACTRGTTTGAACTGAAAACTGAGGCCAAAGACTCAGAGAGCCTTTATTTATGATTTCCAGCAACTGTTAGTAAGCACAACCTAAACTCCACATCCAGACTGTGAGGAAAGCACTTGGAATCCATAAACACCCCTGGTCAGTGGCACTGCCTGTGGTACAAATGTGCCTGTAAGGGACCAGCTTGTGAATCTGGGCCTGAGCCAGCTGAATTCAAAGGATGATTTCCTATCAACTCTGATAGGCTTTGGGATCAGGCCCAGCTTGCCTTAAATCAGGCATCTGGCACTTAAATAAACTAAAAGGTTTCTTAGTTTGTGGTTTTCAGTCAGGCTAGCAGCAATATGTTGTGCAAAGAGAAAGCTCTCATGTAATATTCATTCCTGGCTATAGCTTTGTCCCAAGATGACAAATTGTTTCCAAATAGATTCACATGATATAATTCCATTATGGATGCTCTGTGCACGTTTCATGACGGGTCTTTCTCCTTCTATAAATCCCTTCCGGGAGCAGATTTGCTATTAAGGATATTGATTTATATGTGTCAGGAGCCATATGCTTAAAAGAAAAGGACAAACTAAGTTCACTTCTTCTTTTTTTTTATTTTTAAGGAAAAAGAAGCAGGAAATAACAGAGAATAACTGCARTATGTGAGGGTAATTATCTGCTGAAAGAAGAGATAAAACCTGCTCCAAAACAAGGTCAGGTAGATGAGGACAGATCACCCCAGCATGAAATTAGCTCTTGTTTTTCTACAGAAATGTCCTGTCAGAGAATTGTCTGTAGTTGAAACCTGGTYTCTGCTCAACCCTGAGAGAACTGATCAAGTATTTGCATGACCTGATGGGCACAGATGGAGTTTTCATCTTGGCCCTGCAAGAGAAAGTTGTCAGCTGAGCCACAATATCTGTGCTCTTGGCTGACTTGATAACCAGAGACTCCYGAGTGTTGGAGGGATCTTGTCAAACCCTCCTGACACTGCTCTTCCATCATGCTCTGACAGCCTCTGGAGTTGGTTATTTCACTTCTTCTACACATTGGACCCTCAAACATCCCCCAGCTGCTGCTGTTTCATGGGGAGCAGAAGGGGACAGTTTGGGACAGGGAGGACCAAGCCCTTTGCTGCCACAGGACTCYCAGCTTGGTTTGTGCATCACTGACCTGCACTTTCCCTTTCTCATGCCTAGAAATAAATGAATGCATGAAACCCTTGGCACTCAATATCTAAAGGATCTGGTTTKGGCCAAGAACTTTCTGCAAGGAATCCCATTTGTTAAATTCTCTGAATTATAATTAGAAAAGTCCCTAACATTTACTGTTTTTCATGTATATCTTTGGCTTTCACAGCCTCTTCATTCCCAATGGCCCAAATAGTTTCTGTCACATCTTGCTGATAATCTGACTGTGATAAAACCTCTCTTAGTGTTATTAATCTCTCATGTGGAACCAGGTGAGCTTGCCAAAGCCTATTTCAAGAGCCTTTGAAATCAATTCTCCCAYTGCAGATGGTTGGACTCAATGACCTCAGAGGTACTTTCCAACCTTAATGATTCTATGATCTATCTTATAGATCAGGCTTTAAATATGAGAGCAAATGTCAAGATTACATTCATCTGCACAGGGACTTACTGCAAATTAAAATTATTTAGCTTAGGTCAGCTTAGCGTAGCGACTTCAGCTTTTATTATATTGATTAAACAACATGGACACAGGGCAAAAATTGATTTCTGAGCACAGTGGAAAGCTCTTCCTTCAGCTCAGGAATACCCCTGAMAAGATGCAGGCTGGCCCAGGCTGTGTTAGGGCAGTGTCTGTCCTCTCCCAGCCCTGTCTCCTGTGTTCCTGCCTCTCCCAGATTTGCAGTGACATCCCCAGCAGGAGCTGCTGAAGCCTTGAGCTCTCTGCCAATCATTTGTTGCTTCTGATGGGATTWGGATGCCCTGGGCAATCCCGGGGGAGGGTGGAGGGCAGGGAAGCAATTAGCAATCCACCCACTGCAGGGATGAAGCCGTTTGCTCCTGTGGGGGCAGCTGGRAGGAGGTTTTCTGGCATTAGGATGCCTCTTACTGCTCTCTTTTGGAAGAAGGACTGGAGAGAAAAGATGAATTAGGATATAGCTGTGATTTTAATGTTTTTCAGTCTCTCCAGCCTCTCTTTTCAACAATGGCAGGATGTAAGATACACAGCAAGGGCAGAAATGTGGGAAATTGCATTAATGAGAGAAGAGCTCAAGCCAAAGCATTCTTTGGAAGAAATAAAATCTCTCTGTGTTGTCGTAGCTTTTCTTGGCATCTTTCTTTGTCTGATCTTTTGGCTAATGGCCAGGTCTCCTGCTTTCCTYCTCCTTCCCTGCTCCTGGGGTGTTTTATTCCAGCAGTGGGCATTTTCTGGGCTTTGCATTGGTTCTGCTCAGTGCAGAACTGAGTCTGCCTTTGAGGTGGAAGCAGCACTGGTGCCTTTGAGAACAGAGACTGAAATGCATCCAAGCCATGGACCTGTGATATTTCTGTCCTGTCACATCCCATTCATGAGAAAATTTGGCAAACTGTTGCTGTTATGGTAGAAGTTCTTTCTGCCAAGCTTTATTAATTTACTGTAGCACCTCTAGACAGCAGCAAAGCCAGGGTCCCTCTGGGTTGGATGCTGCTCTAACTTGGACACCCCTTGCCTACATTTGCTTCCCACTCTGGCCAAAACCCAGAGATTTGGGAGCATCAGATCAAAAGTTTCATTTTGGGCTCATCACTGTGACAGGAGGGTGAGTTTACTCCTTTCATGGGTTGAAGATAAGCAATTTTTTGTTTTCTCAAGTATCAGCATAACTTTTATTGAGTCTTCACAAGCAAGATCCTATTGTTTAGTCAGAGTWATTGTTGCTAGAAAATGAATGGTTGTGAGGGCTGCTGGGACTGGAACTATCCCTGGATTTGAATTGAGTGATAAATCCAAATTAACTCTGCTATAGAGATGAAGGGAAGGCAGCAGCTGTCATAAATCTGTGTCTTTGTGGAGAGAAAAGTGGAGCTTCAGCTGATGTGCAGGTGGTAGCTCTGGGTCTCAGTGCATGGCTTGCCAAAGGGAGTTACACCAAGGGCCAATGAATCAAACAGCTGTAACTGCATTGGGAGGGAATAAAACCCCTCTATTACAATAAAAAAAACCAAATTATTTCTACCTTGCTGTTTTCTCTGGCTCAGAGCGTGGCCTTATTCTTAGGAGAAACAGCAGGATCAAAGATGAGCCTGTGTAACTCTTGGTGCGTGACTGGAACAATTCCCAACACTCTGTGCACCACTTATCTCTCAGCAGATCCAGGCCAGATGTGGGAATTCCCCCTAGAGGAAAAGGTGTGTAAAGGTGCAGTAATGATATGCAGTGACCTGCAAGACAGGGAGCAGAAAATTGCCAGAACCTGGAAATTATTTTATATATACATAAATACATATATATTATCACAGTGAGCATGACAGGGAGTCCAGGGTGATGCAAAACCTGTCCCAGCCAGAGATAAGACTGAGCACTGCTGAWCAACACAGACTCTACAGTTCTAAATTCCCTGGGACACATGAGGATAGAAGCCAGCAGCAAACTTCCCAAATTTTCCAGATAGAGTTGTCTCTCCACCTAAACTTTATGCCTAGAGAAAAAGGGATTACAGGGTTGGAAGAGCTATTGACAGAGCTGGGATCTAGGGGAGCCATGCCACGTGTCAGTGGTTTTTATCACAACTACAACACAGAAAGTTCTTCATCCTCTCCTGCCTGCAAAGTGAGTTTGTCATTTCCTCTGCTTAGAAAGGGGGGAAAAAAGACAGAAAGATGGAAATGCTGTTCTGCTCTCATAGCCCATCTCCTCAAACATCACATCAGATGTGATAGCTGTGGGTGAAAGTGGGTCACTCAGCTACAGCAAGTGCTTTAATTAAACTCCTTGGCAGGACCCAGGAAGGCTCTGTGTTCACACCTCTAATTTAATCTGKTTTGGGTGGTGCCATTTGGCCACAGGATCCCCTTTTCTCCTCTGCTGGCATCCTCAGTGCCCTCTTCTCCCTCTGACACCATCAGCCCTTTTCCACATGGAAGGTGTAAGGAGAAAAGCCTTTTGAGCTGRGTGCCAGGGGGCTGGACTGGGGGTATTTTTGGGATTCCCCTCTGAGATCCTTTCTTCACTCCCTGCTCTCCTCAGAGATGGTGAAGAGAAGCCAGGGTGGCACTGAAACAAGCAGCCACCACTGCCCTGTTCACTGGGGTGGGGGATTTTGGTGCAAGGATGAGAGCTTTGGAGCCAGCCCTCTGCAAAATTTGGCAGGCTGATGCACCCTGCTCTGAAGCACTGAGCTGTGCCTCCTCCATCACGTTGGATTAGATTAACCCAGCAGCAGGACAGTGCATTACACAGCATCCTGGGGTATTAACCTGAATTTGTACTCAGTCTTATGTGCATCATATGATAATGGCTCCCTGTCAGCAGAGCTGGTTGGGAAAAGGAAGACTATTAATACAGACATAATGAAARCAGAGAGAGTGGGAATAATCACATTTCCTAGTTGTTGTTGGAGGCCTAGTGTGGCTCAGGGAGTGCAGTGCACAGCCTGAACATGGCAGGAAAGGACGACAGGAACAATTAAGAGAATTCAGAAGTGGGAGGAAAAGAAATATTGCCACAGAAATTAAGACCAGACAGACAGCTCTTCTTTTTAATTTTTCTTTTTATTTTTTTTTCTTCTTTCCTATATGCCACCAAATAAATAACTACTCATTGAGGTCTCTTTGGAAASAGGCTAATTTAGAATTTCTCTCCCTCATAACAGACAAGCCTTGGTTTGGTTTATAAGAACAACAATGTATTTCTTGGGAAAGGTCTAAAGTTCCAGGCACCTTATTTCTGTCTTCCAGGCTTCTCATCAGAGGAATCAAACTTGATTTAGCACTGATTACTGTCCATGAGTCACCTGTAATTTAGCCATCACTGATTTAGAGAGGTATCAGGCATAAGTGGATGTGGAGTAGAAGCCAGTGTACAACTGAGGTTTTTCTATCAAAGACTAACTTATCACACAGAAAGCAGGGCACAGCTGATTTAAAAATGATCACACTCTTGGAGAAGTAGTGGAAAATCATCAAACTCTATCTTCTGCAGRTTTATTTTTAGCAGGTATGTGTTTTATATTCAGAAGCCCCTGGAGGAATASATTAAATGGAAGAGGTTTTTAGGATGCCACCTGCCAGGTGAGTCTCGTGGTCAGGATATTAGACTGGTAGTGTGAAGAATGTGCTTTAGTTCCTGCTCTGCAAGACCTGTAACATCATACTTATTCTTCTGATGCCTCCAAAATAAATGAAATAAGAAAATCTTGGTATTGTTGCCCAGCCAGAGGGTACTACAGTGATAAATGCCTTTGTGTCTCTAAGGCACCCAGGCAGTGCCATGGCTGCAGCCCTGCTAGAACCAACACAGATGCTTCATGCCCATCACTCACCTCTGGGTCACCAAGTCAATGCAGAGCCTCTAAATGGAAGTGACAGCCCCAGGATAAATTGCAGGGCTCTGGGAGAAATGGATCTGTTGTGTGCTTCACCTGCCCCCTGCCCACAAATCCATTTATTCCACCCTTCCCCACCCCTGCAAGCTCCAGTCTGCCAGCATTTGACAGCTGAATGCTGGCTTTGATGAGAAATCTGTAGGAACTTCTTTGGGATATCTGCAAGAGGAGCACCATTCTCATTCACCAGTGCTCAGGTATCTGGGAACGGGGTGGGAAGTGCTTCCCATTTCATCTTTAAATGGTTGCTTTCCATTTGTTGATTCCCCACCCCTGGAAGTGTTCAAAACCAGGTTGGATGGGGCTTGGAGCCACCTGGTCTAGAGCAAAGTATCCCTGCCCATGGCAGGAGGATGGAATGAGGTGAGATTTAAAGTCCCTTCCAGTCCAAACCAGTGTGATTCAGTGATTTAAAGAATATTCAAACAAAAACCCTGCAGTCACCAGCAACCAATTTCATTTCCAGTGCCAGGGAATAAGTTACCACACATTACCAATAAATAGAGGGAGAATGYAATAATTCCAGAGAGAAATGTTGTTCCAAAGGAGCTCAAGTGGACTCGAATGGAATAATACAGCACAAAAATAAAAAAATCCCTGTGTCTGCCCTCATCACCAGCAAGCACAGCACCAGCCATACTACCCCAAGGCAGTCCTGTCAGGATCAATGACATCTTTAATTAATCCAGCCAAGATAAAAACAAAGGAAAGAAATCTCTGAGTTCAATATTTTCCTTGCGCTTTGTGCACATCACAAAGGTGAACTCTGGGGAAGCCCTGGAATGGAAGCATTTTGGCACCCAGACATCCATCAGCCCTGCCTGCACTCCCAAATGCCTGGCAAGCTGGATGGGAAACAGATTGTCTGCATCACAGAGGGAGCTGAGACTTTGAGCTTTTGGTCTTTTAAGAGCCTGAGCAGTCACAGAKATTTTATTGGCCCTTTYGTAGGGGCTGACCATCAGATTTGTGGTGTACACTCCTTGTGAGGATGTCTGCTTGTGTTCATTCASTATCCTCTGCTTCAGTKTCTCTGCAGAAATCTGAGAAAATAYATGAATCTCTCAGTCTCTAGACCCAGGTTTTATTATAAATTTCCTCCTTTGCTTTGCACGTGGATGATTTGAGAGGCTGCAATTTAAYTTGGGTGAATCACACACCTGAGCAGACCTGAGAAACCARAGGATTGGCAACACCACCAGCCCAGAGACAGCCCTGCAGGCCACTGCATGGTCTGAGGTAAACCAGATGGTTATTAAACATTATCTCAGCAYAGCCAGTGTTTTAGAAACTAGAAGTTCATTAGGCTCAATATTGACATTCCAATCTCCAGCAGTTGACAGGACAAGCACAAATTCATCTTCTGGCTGACTGGACACCCCTCTGCTCCTCTCATGCTGACAGRCTCAGCTGAAGCACATTTTCTTGGCAGATAAGCCAAGGATTTTTGCCATCTGAGCCACCTCAGGCCAAATTAATTCCCTGCCTCGTCCATGCACACCCAGCTCAGGGCACAGGGCACACCTCCCTGGTGCCAGGGAGCAGCCAGGGTGAAACAGCACATCYCAGAGCCAGGTGACCCTGTGACACTGCCAGAAGGGAGGTGTGGCTCCAGTCCTGCCCAGCTGTGGCACTGAGAACGTGCAGATATGTGTTTGTGTGCTGGAATCCAAACAAGCTCCTCAGAAAACAGCACTGCACTGAAGCTGATGGGATTGTGAGGAAATACTCTCCTCTGTGCATACCTGGAAGACAAAGGTAGGAGTAATAGAAAGCATTTTCTCTACTGATTCAGCCTCCCCAAATGCCTTTCCTATTACTCAGGGGAGTTTTTTATGCTGTATTTGGAGGTGTTGATGATTTCTAAGGATTTTCTGTGTGACCACRAAGGCCAGGGATGGACTCAGTGCTCCTGTACCATGGAGTTCAGGAATGGTGCCATCAGGACAGCTCAGATGGCTCCAGGTAACACATCAGTTCCCTGGAATACACAGAAATTCCGAGTCTGAGGGGCTGAAGGAGCTTCTGTGCTTTTAAACATGACCAGGTTTTGCCACAGGTAGTGCCCTGTGCTTGTTATAAATCCATTTAACAAACTGCACCTCACAAAACCTCCTGCTGCTGCCACTTCTCACCTTGTTCTTGTATTGCACAGGGTCACAGGATGAAGCAGGGCTCTCTCAGGCTCCCTGGGTTCCTGTGATTCCTCAGGAGCAGGCAGAAGAGCAGATCTCCCTGGAGGGAGCACACACAGGGGGTCCAGACAAGGATTGTCTCATCAAGGGAGTTGCCTGCTGTGCTTCACTGGAAATTTGTGTGTATTCCTCATAAATTCATACCAAGGAAGGTCCAAGGCAGACATCAGCCACTTCTCATCCTAATGGAAAGAAAGTCTACAAAGCTGTGAATGCTGGCTGATCACACATGAAAAGGGCAGCAAGTCAATTAGCCAACCCATTAATTATTAACATAGTATTTGCTTCCTCACCTTCCTGAGGAAACACGTAAAACTCTAACATCAAAGTCAAAAGGGATGATAAAAGCAATCCCTAAGTGTGCGTTTATCAGCTCTCACTTTCAGATCTGCACAGAGCTGCCACCTGTAAGGAAAAAAAGTCCTGTTTGARTCTCATTTCAATCAAACCCACGCGCTGAGCAGAGGGATCCCCATCCTGCTCAATGTGGGTGTCTGGCAGCCACTTCAGCTGGTTCTGCTTCCCAACACCTGCTGGTGATTCCAGCAGCTTCATCTGCAGCGTTTTTGGCTGACTGCTTGACTGGGTTTTCACAGCTTGTCATCCCTGTGAGATGGGGATGGTCCAACCTGCCACCCCCATCTGCCAGAGACTCCAGGGCTTGGCTGTCCCTTCTCCTGCTTCTCACAGCACTGATTGGTGTCGTTTGGTCAATCTGCACCTTTCCTGTGTGCCCTGTGTGAGTCCCACTGTGACAGTCCCTGCAATCTCCTGCTGAGAGGCAGCACCTGCTGGGAGCTGAAGGCAGAGGGTGGAATGGTTCTTCCTAAAGAGTTATTGTTCTTCCTAAAGAGTTATTGCAGCAATTTTGTGATTAGACAAGGTGGGGAAAACAGGTTCTGCAATCTCACTTGAGTTTCACAGAACCACTGAATGGTTTGGGTTGGAATGGACCTTAAAGCTCCTCCAGTGCCACTCCCTGCCATGGAGAGGGACACCTCCCACTGTCCCAGGGTTCTCCAAGCTCTGTSCAACCTGGCCTTGGACACTTCCAGGGATGGGGAAATGTCCAAGACCTTATCTCTTCCAGCTTAAAGCCATTCTCCCTTGTCCTGTCATTATTTTATAGTTTAAGGTTTAAACTTACMTCTTCTTCTCTGTCTCTCTCATTGTATCCCAGCCCTGGGAGAGATCCCCTGATCCTGATCCCAGGGCAGAAGTGGACATTTCTATTTGCACAAACCTCTCCTCAGATCCTTGAGGATGTTCTGAACATATTCCACATTTGGGAATATGTGGAATCAGGGCCCATTCCCTCTGGTGTGTCACAGCTGGTTTGCTCTCATCATTTCCTTCACTCTCAAATKTAACCTCTTTTACCTTCACTCCCTTTGCTGTCACTTCTTTATTATTGATGAAACAAACAGGGGATTGGTTTTTGACGTTTTTGACAAAAAAAAAAGCATATTTCTGTGTTCCACACAATTGTGCCTCAGTTTAATTGTGCAAGGCTTGATTTTGCCTCTGAGGGAGCCATTTGCCCACAGAGACTCCCTCCCTCAGGTATTTTCCTTATTGCTTAGAATGAAATGCAAACACTCCAGTCCCTGCATGGTTCTGCATTTCATTGTGCCTCATTTCCATACTTCAAGTCTCCTAGCAAGTCACACTCCATGATTTATAGCAAAAGGAAAATAAGAAACCAATCTGTCAGCTCTGTCATTGAAAACCTGACACATTAGAATGCCTAGAGAATTGCCCCTAATCAAACAATTAGTGGGATTGTRGTGTGTTTAATTATTGGTAAACTCACCACATATTCTTAGCACACAGCAGTCAAAGCCCATTCAGAAATTATTTTCCTTTGGAAAGCTGCTTTCCTGTGTCAGGATAAAATTTGCCACATTCAAACTTCTCACCCTGGATTAGCAGAGTCTTTAATGTAGACARGGATTATTGTATTACTTGCAAACATATCTTCAAATGCTGATGCCATGATGATACAAGCAGTGTTTTCTTCAAAGTCTGGAGTACAGATTACTCTGTCACTGAGGGAGATTAAAATAATCTAAGGCTGTTCTGAAATCACAGGGGGACAGTGAGGATGCCATAAAGGCTTCTCCATTTCAACAAGAAATTAAATTTTACAGATTTAACACCAATCTCTGACAAAAGCTGTACACAAACTGGTTTGTTTTTTTTTTTTTTTTTCTCCTTTCAAGGTCCCAAAGAACCAGCTTTTCCCACCAAAATTGTTTCTGTCCAGCCTTGGCTCACAGTGCTGTCACAAACATCTTTAAAGAAGAGAGGGGATGCACAGCACTGGCCTCGAGAGGAAAAGCCATCTGCAGCTGTAGCTGTCAGCAGGATGCAGAGCATCCTGAGAAGTCCTGGCTAACAAGAGCTTAAAGATGAATCACAGCCACCTGGAACTGCAGAGAGAGAGAGAGAGAGAGAGTGAAGCTATCACATTTAAGGATGAAGAGCCCTGTTGCAGGCTCACAGCCTTGTTCTCATGGTTAGGAATGAAGCCTTTTAATCAGCTCAAGGGAGGTGTCCTTATCACTGCAGACAGCAGCTCATGAGCCTTCCACTCCTCCTTTGGGACTTTAATAGAGGAGGGCAGAAGAAAGGCTGGAAACAGGAGGTGTCATGAAAACCCCTTTTAAAATCGGAGTGATTCACAGATAATACTTTATTGAGGTTTTTCCTGCTTCAAGTCATCAAGTAAATGCCAGGGAGAAGGATCAGATGCTTTCTCCCAGAGTGTCAGGAGTGAGAGACACAGATTTAGAGCTTATTCATACCCTCAGAACCTCCTGTGCTGCACTTTTTCATCTTTTTTTGCCACTCAGTAGGGAATTACTGGCAGAGGAGAAGTGGGAATTGCCCAAAGCCCTCTCTGAGGGAGACCAGGGTGGGCAATCTCTGCCACCTCTGGCACATGATGCACACTTGGCTCTGGCTTAATGTYCCAGAGAAACAAAATTCARCATCTAAAAGYTGAGGTCAGACMCTGCAATAGAGKCAATAAAATCCTGTTATCTTCAGGTTGATCTTGGGTATCCTGATTGTTTGAGAGTTGCCTGTTGTTGCCTCAGGTCAGCAGCACTCAGAATAGAGCRTTCTGCAAAAGAGCTCAGGAAACTTTCCCCAGGACATCTCAATCCATCCTCTGCACCAGCGTTCTCAGCTTCCCTGGCTGTGGCTCTGCATTAACAAGATGGATGTGGTTTTCCCTTGGCTGGGACAGGGGAGCCTCCTCTGCTCATCCATCACTGCTTTCCTCYGAGCACCAGCAGCAGCAGCAGTGGGGATCCTGTGCTGTAGGAAATAATGCACTTTCCCAGTCCTTCATGGTGTTAATTCACCAGATAAACTCAATGAAATCCCACAAGGACTGAAGTGAAGTCAGCAGCAGCCCAGAGAAAGAGCTGCGCTATGGAAGAAGCATTTCTTGTGTGAATCCATGGCTGCACTCTGTAGATAAGATAAATATTGCTTATTTAGCTGTCACCAGTAATGAAGATTTTCTTTTCTGCAGGCCAATATTAGTAAGCATTAACACATCACTGCAGCAACTCTGCTTTACTGGGCTTTTTTTTTCCCCTGGTTTGTTTTTTTTTCTCTGGTTTGGAGGGTTTTTTCTGCCTTGTTTGTTTGTTTGTGGGGTTTTGTTTGTTCTTTGTAGGCTTGATTGTTTGGGTTTTTTCTTGTTGTTTGTAGCTTTTTGTTTGTTTGGGGTTTTGTTGTGGTTTTGTTGGGTTGATTAATTTGTTTTGGTGGGTTTTCTTTTTTTTTAAAGTCTATAGTTGGCTAAGTTTGTTTGTTGGTCTGGGGTTTAATTTCCAGAAAAGCCTAACAGAGTGGGCAGGTAGAAGAAATGCTGCCAGAAGCCAATATTAAATGGAGATTAGGACAAAGGGAAGGAGAAAGGAAAATCCATCCTGAGCAGGAGCCTCCCACTCCTGTTTTCATTGATAGCAATTTTGGGCACAAACAGCCCAGGTTTGGTAACTACCCCTGCTGGTTTGCAGGAGCTGGATTGCAATATGAGTTAGCCTAACCCCAGAGAAAGCAAGATAAATATATGTATCTAAATAAATGTATCTAAAAACCTAATGAGGTCTTTACAGCATCAATTCAGGGAGAGACTGAGCTGCTCTGATTTCAGCAGAGCTGCTCTTCACACACACCCCTGGCAGAGCAGTCACAGATGTCTTTTCCAGGCTTTTGGAGGAATCCCTTGTGTTTTGTAACATAACAGTTACACCTTAAGTGAACTTCTGAAATCTCTGACAGAACCACAGCAGCTCATTCTCTGTCATTTTTTTTTTCTGGTAGAATTACTCACAGTTTACTCACTGATACATGAGGATAAATAAACCCAGGCTGTGCACTCATGTCCAGAAGGCTCATTAAGGTAATTGTGCCTTGATTGCAGCCTCACCTCCAGGGCCAGCAGAGTTGGTTTGTACATCTAAAGCCAACTCTGAGGAAAGTCCTGTGGAAAAGCAGAGTTTAAATGAACAGCAGCACTTGCAGTGCTCCCACACCTCCCTCTGTTCCCCCTGGATCTGCAGGAACTGTGATGGATGCAAAGCACTCAGTGGGGCCCATATTCCCTCTGAAAATGTTTCTCACAGAAGCCAAACTGCATTTCTTCATTCAACCACACCAGTTAAATTTGCATTGGCAGAATGAGTATTAATTTCTTCGTGATTTTTTGCTCCTCAAAGAGAGATTTCTTGTGGTTTGGGCCATTTCCACCACCTGTGCAGATTTCCCACCCAGAACTGTGGCTGCTTGTGCACTGAGGTCAGTGCAGATCTAATGGAGAAACAGCATTTACAGCACAGGCATCAAACATCCACATTTAAATACTACTCTGAAATTCAAGGTCTGTGTGCCAGCMATTTAATGTAAATAAACAAAGGTGACCTATTTTAGTGCATCAGCTCCTCCCTGATACAGAAGGTTCTTCCAAGATTCCATTTTTATTCCAGGTTAGAGTTTAATCCTCATTACTTGTGTGACTGTGGGTCTGCTGGAGAGATTTCAGCAGCTCTCACAYTGATCCAAATAAGAAAATTTGGGTTGTACTGACTTTGCCCCATGTGCTGYCGTGGATTTGTGACAGAGATGAAATAAAATCCATGAGTTCTGATGTACTCCCTGCTGTTCTCCTCCTTACACAACACTTTGTTACATAAAACTTTTTCTGGGGGGGAAAAAAAAAAGAAGAGAGGGAATGGAAAAAAATAGCATTTTTTTGGTTGTAAGCCAGTTTTCTGTATCAACATGGCAGCAGCGTGTGAAGTGAAGCAAGATTTCCTTATAGCTCCATGTGACAAAGCTAATCAAAATAAACATCCAAAAAATAAAGAAATTAAGGGTGAGGTAGCAGACTGTGGGGAGAGCAGATGGTTATTTTAAATAACAGCAAATTTTCCATGCTGACTGCAACTATAGCTCTTGTCACAAAATATTGCTGTTAATGGCTAAAGAGAAGGCAGGAATATCATCAGAGGGTTTTGTGGGGCTGGGGAAAGCAAAAGGGTGAAAAATGTATGGGGGAGAGGGAATTTTCTGCTCTCTCTTGAAAATCTGCTCCAAATATCAGAGGCACTGGAGCAGAGACAGGAGAAAAGCAATGCAKCAGGTGGAAGGAAGCTCACATTGATCAAATTTATCACACACAATAAGAGGTCTCTCACAMGGATGAGATGCTGTGCTAAAGCAGAATCTTTTGTCTTCTCAGAAAYGTAAAACCACAAAGTTTGCAGCACTTTGAAGCACAGAAAAGAGGATCCAGACCCTGAGAAAGGAATTGGGAAGCCAGGATTGACCTCAGACCATTGCTGAAGTCGTGGTTCAGGACCAGCCACTCTSTCCCAGCCTCAAGCACAAACCCACAACTTGAGTTCCAAGACATGGTTTTGGCCAATCCTGACATTTTACAAGCAGTAAAATGTACAGACTTTTAAAGGCAGTATATGCACCAGGATGTGGTTTTTTTACAAAGTCAGATTTAAATGTTCTGCTGGAATCTCTGGTGAAACCAGGGAGCTGCAGCTCCCAGGACAGAGAGGATGCTGCCAGCCAAGTGCCACAGATCCAACAGAGAGGGGACCTGGGAGCCTCTGCCTGCAACGCTGCTCTGCCCACTTTGTACTGTGAATCCCCCTTTAAGGCTGAATGAAAGAGCTAAACATGAGGAATTGCAGACAAATTGCTGCCTCTGTGCAGCTCCAGTTCCCAGAAGTGAGCTGTCAGCACGCTGGGAGGATGGGGAGCAGGCGGCTCCGCCCGGCGCTATTGAAGGGTTTGCAGCACTCCAGACACTCCAGGATCCTGGCACAGCGAGCAAGAAATGCAGCAGCAGCATCTTTTCTGTCTCCTGCAGAGAAGGGGAAGTAGAGGGACAYAGTCTAAAGGCCCAGAAGCTGGGATGGCTGTGACACAGAGGATGCAGCTGCAGCTCCTGCCAAGGATGATGACGGGATTCCGTGGATTTCACAGCACACACCAGGGACAGCTGTGCTGGTTGTGGTGGTACCACCCTGAGCTGGCCCCTGGAAACAACACCCTCAAAGCTGGGAGACACAGCCTCCCTCCCACTTGCCTTTTCCTATCCTTCCAGCTTGTTCTGCCTGTCTAATATAAATGTTTGTGTTTTCCATGGCTGTGGGGCAGCTTTTCTAGGAGCTTTGTCGCTCTTTGAGCAAAAAAAAAAAAAGGTTTTTGAGTTTTCCATTGGATGGAAGCTTCAGACCTGTTGCATCAGCTTCTTCTCAGGCAGATACACCTCTGTTCTTGTTTTACACAACTTTCTACTTAAAAATATGTTCAGCAGCTCTCTAAGCAACAGAAAGGACAAAGGCAAATGCTGGTCTGCCCAGGAAAAGAGAAATGTTCATGTGTCCATCCTGATGAATTACTGCAGCTGAACAGCAAAGGAAATCAAAGCATTTTTCTAATTCTCTTCCTTCTAAGGGATCTTCCTTGCAAAAATTGGCTGTGTGGATGYTCACAGTATTTAAAATCATGGTCAGGTGTTTTCTGAAGAGCGAGAGAAGTTTTGCTGAGAGTCTCAGCTCCTGGTGACCGGACTTCAGTGAAGATCCTTCTGCAGCATTAGCCAGATTAATTGTAACTCTAATTTTCCTCAGAATTCACACATCTTTGCACTGGCTTTCCACACCCTTTTATTTAAACTCTGATATTATGCAACCATTTCATATCACCCCTCATCAGCAGTATCTGAACACTTCCCACATACAAACTGGGAGAGAATATAAACTTCAGTTGATTCTTTGCTTTTCTTGCACTTAGGGCTAAAATCTCAGTTTTCATGGCAGCTTAATTCTTCATTTTAGACATTGTAGTTTCTTCTTCATGTGCTATTGCTTGGTTAAAAGGAATTAACTGAATAGAAATCTTGTTCTCTAAAGAAATTGCCAGGGTTATGGTACAGTGGTGGGGAGAAGGCTCTGGTAATCCAGAGGAGAATCCCAGACCTGCAGTCTGTGGGGCAGCTGAGCATGGTTAGAAGGRCACAGGACAAAAAGTAATGAGGAAAGCTTTAGGAGAGCTGACAGAGTGAGTGCTGACTCCAAAAGGAATGCAAGGAGGGAATTCACAGCAGCTCCATCCCAGCTTCAATCTGTCAGAACACTTCAGAGCCCCCTCAGATTTAAAAAAATGGGCACCTGGTGAGCTTCTCTATCACATTTCCAAAACTTCTTGCACTTAGCAGCATTTTTCAGTAAGTTTTGTTGCAAATTAAGTATCAGTGTGATTTAATTCTTAATCAGGTGCTGTACACAACAATTGGAAGGTCCATGTGAATATGGAATGAAACACAAGATTAAACTTGCTGTAAAAGCAGGAGGAGATGAGTGACTGGCAGTTTTTTGCTTTTCTTTGCTTGGTTTGTTTTTCCTTTCGAAATTAAAGTTCTTGCCAAGTTTTACTACCCCCAAAATCACATGTCTATGCCTCTAATAAACAGCTGCTAAATGATTCTCTGAACAGTCTGTTCTCCTCCTGCAGAAACCAGGCAGGAGCCCACCTCCAGCTGGACTTGGCCACTTCTCATCTTGCCGTGCCCCTCAGAGAAACACAAAAGCATCCAGACAAAGAATTCTGACACAGACTTGCATTTAAGGATGTGTGGGATTAACTTTATAGGAAAATTTATATGTTGGGAGTCAGATGTCTGCGGTGGCATGGTGAGAAGAAAAACACAGAGAAGCAGAAAATTTGTTTCCATGAGAGTGGGGAAGCACAGCATGTGCCAGRAATGTTGACAGCAGTACCTCTCTTGCAGTTTCAAGACATAACCCTGCACGTATCACAGGGATGTTGGGTAAATTCAACACTGCTACTTCAACTGAAAAAGAGAAAAACCATCTATAAAAGTACCATTACTGCTGCTGCTGCTAAACCTCCAACAAAATTGCTTCTTTTCTGATAGAGGAGCACTTGTCCTTTATGTGAAGTTTAAGAGAAAAATCTGCACAGSCACTAAGATTCCCTTTTGAAATTGCTATCTTCATAGTCCCAACATTTTAAATGAATTATTTGTCACTTAAAACAGTTTTATTCCAAAGAGTTCCAGCTCTGTAAGTGTTATCTCCATGCCAGAGGCAGATTTAAAGCATGAGGATTAACATCAGATCTTTTCTGATGCTGAGAGGAGCCTGAGTCTGGRTTAACAGCCCGTGGTACCCAGAGTGGGGAGTGGGAACCTGTGCAAGGATTGCAGAACTAAAACCTCCAGGCTGGAAATTGTAACTGCTCTGCTCTGCCATGTGCAATAACATCACAGAAGGGACACCAGTGTCATCAGCAGGGCTCCACAAGATGCTTGACCACTCGTGAAACCATTTTGCCTTAGGAAGCCAGAGCTGTGTTTAATTACTTGTGAAGTTACATTGAATTTGAAAGGAAGGAACAGTCAGAGTGCACTGAAGCCAAGTAATTATCCTGCATTAATCTTTGCTTGCCCCCCTCCCCTGGGATGACCTGAATTTGTAAGTCCTGTGAGCTCTGTGGAACCACTGCATCAAGCTCAGAGGATTACAAAGAGTTTTCATTCTAAAGCTGAATGCAAAGGCACAAAAAACTAATAATGATTCTGAAGAACATTCAGGTTTCCAGTTGCTAACACCAAAAAAGACTTATAAAGCAGGAAAAGTACAGCTGAGCCCAGCCAATAACATCAATTTGAGATCTGATGCTTGATTCCACTTAGCTTAATTATAACCGCTCATTAACTAGATAAAAACAATTTGAATATACTATCTCTTGGCAGAAGGCTGAATTGAACAGAAAATTGAGAAAAAATTTAGACTCACAAAGCATTTAATAGTTAAAATGAAAAGTTTTTCCTCAGCTGCCCTCTTGTTATAGGTCACAAAGTTTTACAATTCCACTATCTTCCATCATTGGTCATTTTTTACAATGTAATTAGCAATTGCTGTTTCAAACTGGAAATTAAAATTCAGGGTTTGGTGACAAAAGAAGTTTATTTTATTAAGATGTATTAAAGATTTAAGAGTAGCTCCAGTGATTGAACTCAGCAGATTTAGCCCAGTGAAATAAAACTCCATCATGTTTAAACTGTTTAAAGTACTGTTTGCTCATAACTGAAGAGTAAAGGGAGCAGCACAAATGGGGTATTCACTGTTCCAGTAAGTCTGTGATCTTCATTTTCTAGAAATGTGTTTGTCAAAGAGCTCCCTGTTATGAACCTGATTATTGCCTGTATTAGAAGCAGGAGCCTCAAACAGCCGTTGTCAAAACTCATTTCAGAAATTGGTCTGGAAGACAACTATAAAGGCATTTAATCAGCAATCCTGTCTCATAAAACTGATTAGARGAGCACAGCTTTGCATGAGCCCACCTTGATCATAGTGAGAGCAGATAGCAAATGTGTTGAAATGGAATAAATTAGCAACAATCCCATCAGGGCACRGAGATAAGGTAATACACAGATATGAACTGCAGCAATAAAAGGTAAAGTGGGAAATGAGGGAAGATTATTTTTCTTAGCAACTCCACCAAGTTGATCCAAGAAGAATAACTAAAAGAATTCAAAGTGAATGCAGCTTATTGTGGTCTTGGATTCCTCTTCCAGATCAGACTGTGGATACAGTGGAAAATTCATCAGCTCTCCCTAAATCCCTGGAAGATGAATTACACTTCTGCACATGTGTACACAAACACTACACACCTGATGTGTGAAGCCATTTTCTAAGGGTGGAAATATTCCCATTTARTCCCACCTTTGATCATATTCAGAAACCAACCAGACTCCCTTGCAATGGAGAGAAACGAAATGAAATTAAAGGATGCAATAGCCACACTCCTTAAAAAACTTTAGGAACTGCTACACACAGAATGGGGACAAAGTGCCAAACACAAAATGGGGAGAAAGTGCCAAACACAAAATGGGGAGGAAGTGCCAAACACAAAATGGGGAGGAAGTGCCCCTTTCCCTGCTGTGCCCAGGGATGGAAGCCACCATGGATCATCCCAGCTGGACACTCACAAACAGCAATGAAATGTTGTCCTGAGCAGGACTAGAGCTTCTAAAATGAGAATACAACAAAAAATCAGCTCTGGGGATGAGCATTTGGCACCTGTACAAGGACAGCAGCCACAGCAGGCCCAGGGCTAACTCTGCATCTGGGTTTCTATTGCTTTCGCTGATGAAAATCCTTCCCATAAAAAGCTAAAAAAACAAAATAAAGGACCATTAAAATGATGAGATCAGTTTAAAGGGCATCATTTAACAGAGGCAGTAAATGGACCAGCACAAAAAAAAATTAGCCAAAAGCATTATTTTTTCCACCTCTTATTTTAGGTCTTTTTCCACTTGGGCTATTGAGCATTKGGTGTTCAGATAAAGAAGTAAAAGGCAGAACAGCAAACCCAGATATCAGGGAATAAAGACATTGGGAGACAGGCCACTGTGGAAGGGAATTTCTGAGAAACTCAACTTTGTCAAAGCAGATTTGGTGGAAGGTTTTTCCATTCAACAGAGCTGGAGCATTTTGCCCCCTGACCAAGGTCAGGTGGGTCTTGCAAGGTCACAGGTCCTTTAAAAGCACCAAACAAARCATTGGTAGATGCAAGTTCTAAACTTACCCCAGCTGTAAATATTTTCTAGTGGAGACTTAGTCACTCCAATGAAAAATGGTGGTGATTATATTTAACATCACCAAAATAGAGAGCACTTCAGGTAATAGCTTCCAGGGAGGGGAAATGAAACACTGGGGATAAAGSCATCCTTTAAACCTTGTACACTTCTATTGTCATTGCAGGAGCAATTCAGARTTCTGGTGTGCAATGTTAATAAGACAGATTAGAGTTCACCTGAGCCCCAAATTTCCTATGCTAAGGCAAAAGAGATTTTTACTTATTTTTTTTCTTGAAGTCCATTGAACTCTATTATGTGGCAAGATGTCCCTGGATTCCAAACAAACTTTCATCTGCTTCTAATGGGGRATTAAAAAAGAAAAGCTTTTGAAAGTCAGATATATGTGACTGAATAACTCCTGTCACAGGTCTGGGAGTGAACCTTGAGCCTAATTTAGTCTCTCTGAAGTGACTGCAATAAGAAATTTTTATTTTTAAGGTTTTGGTATCTCATAGCAGCCAAGAAAGCTTGAAAAAGAGCTGTGTTCTGAGAGACTTGGAGTTAGCTCTGAGGTATAGTAAGTTTGGCAAATATAAATTAGACATTAAATTTTCCTAAAATACAAAGTGCATAGAGACATGGGAGTTAACAAAAAATCCCTCAATGAGGATTGCAGTTAACAAATGTCCTGATTTYGTGTGAATGAAGGGTCAGCTCTGCCTCTGCCCCATCCAGCCACAATAAGACTCCTTGGCAAATGGGAAGAAGTGTTAGTTAAAGAAGATACTAAAAAAAAAAAAAAAAGAGGATTTTTGTCCTCATTAATTTCTTTTGGCCATGCAGCAGCATCTCCATCTTTAGCCTGTGCTAAAGAACAGGCATGAAAAGGCTGGGGAATCACAGAACATTGCTTGGATGTTCTTAAATTATCTCTCCAAGAGCAAATCTGTAGCAAATGCTCTCTACCCCCATTCCTRAGGGCWGATCTGAACCCTTGGGAAGGSAGGAGAAAGACCCYCACAGACACTGGCACTTTCTGTATCAGCATTTCCTTTTCTCTGGGGAATAKAAAAGTGTGAGTAATTCAGATCTCATCAGAGCTGGGTTTGAGAACGGGAGAAGAGCCAGAGACACTTGATTTCTGCTGCAGGGGCTGGAGGATGAGTCAGGAGCACCAGGATGTGGAGGTGGGATGCAGAGCCCTGTGTGCATGATCAGCCTCATCCCTCAGCTCCCTGCTCCAGCCTGTGAACACTGAGTTTGGGAGTTTTTAACAGCATGACCCCCAACACACACAATGAAACCAAACAGGCACTTACTTTCCAAGTGTCTCACATAGATAAATGGTGAAATTATSTRTTATGGAAGAAATTGGGGCCTTCCTACCTTYCAGACAATGCCTTACATTTAATACTTTACCTCTGATGCTGTCTCAAGGACCATRAAACCAGCATGAACAGCTGAGGCAGCTGAGAAATCCTGAATAGGAGGAGAAGCTCTGTATCTTTGCAAAAAGCTTCCAGCCACAGCTTGCTGGGAAAAGCTGTGGAATGTGCTCCCAGGCTCTGTCCCTAACGTGATTATGCAAAGTAGATGACAGTAATAGTGTTGCCCTGCTATCACTTACATTTGTTCTCTTCAATTTTATGCCATTTTCATTGAATTTAGGTCCATCAGGTCTGCAGGAGTCATGTGAAAATGGGATTCCCACTCAAAGCAATTGATGCAGTTGAAGAAATGGGAAATGTTAAGACTTCTATCCATTAYGCTAAGGGGGGAAATTATCCCCAAAATGCAAAGAGATAAAATCGATTTGAATGGGCAAGCTTTCAGTTACTTCCATTCCAGAAAAAAAAATAAAAATAAAGAGTTCTGTGAATCACAGCTGTCCCCAGAACACCTGAACATATGTGCTCAGGTGGGAATTATTTTATATATATATATATATATGTGACATTGCTGACCTGACCCAGCAAAGGCTGCATTCCCATAGCAATCCCAAGTTGGAGTTTGGAGTGAATGCTCCAAACTTCAAGTATCAACTTTGGGGCAGAGGCTACTGAGCAAAATAAACAAGGGATAAAGCAGCAGCAGTAATTTAAAGGCAGRCCTTGATCTCAGCAGAGCAGCAGAGCACAGTGACCAAGACAGCCTGTGTGAATCCACTACAAATTCCTACAAATTTCTGCAGCTCCAGGGTGTAATGAGGAGCTGCTCCAGGGTGTAATGAGGTGCTGCTCTGAGTAGGAAGCAGTGCAGGAAGTGGTAATTAGAATTCTGGATGCAGTAGAGARCTGCTGATCCAGTGGGCAGGTTTATGCAATTAAGTCTCTCATGAAGATATCATACATAATTTGCTAAACTTCTTAAGCAATCCCTCACTGGCATCATYGGCTTTTACATCAAATTATAGCACCTTGCTACAGTTGATAAAATCCCTGAGTTTTGCCACACAAATGCACTGAAATAAAGTTGTGCCTGCTGAATCAGAAACCAGGAAGTAGCCAAGTGTATCAAGCCATAACAAAAACAATTGCACATTCTACCTTGTGATATTGTTAGCTGTATCTGTGCCTTTTTACAGCAACAGATTGATATAKAGAGAGATTTTTTTAGCAAATTTTTATATAGTGTAGTCAGTCATGACAGTGTTGTCTRCAGCCTTTCTTTAAACCTGTTTATTTACTTGAGGAGCTTTTTTTTGCTCCTGAGACACCCTAGGCAGGCACATGGTAAAAACTGACATYTTTTTGGCTATGAAGACGGAAACACTTCAGCTCTAACCCAAATACTTTAAATTACTGATACAGTTATTTTGGCTTTTTTATTTGTCTGTGTTGTTTTAGAAGAAATAACTGGCTTTGCAATATGTGCTGTAAATTACAGGGGGGTGAAAAAAAAAAGTAAGAGTCCCAGGCCTGAAAAATAATAACCAATTTTCCCTGTCTCCTCTCACAGGTATCTCCTAAACAACCAAATAAACAGAAAACAGAATACATTCTATAGGGAATTCTACCTTCACTGACATAAATGAATTTTTTCCCCTTTGATTCACACTTAGGCATAAAACTACTTCTTTTTTTAGTGTTATTAAAGACAGTGGTGGTCATTGAAAATGGTGAAAGACAAAACTCAGAGACTTCAGACAACACCAGGCAAAGTTGCTCCTGATCCAGGGCTGCATTTGCCTGGTTAAAGGCAAAGTGACCCAGGTTAAGAACATCTCCTGCCAATGGAACTACTGAAAATATACTGGTGATTTCTCAGAATCCAATTTCTTCTCAAGGTGATGGACAGTGAGGAATTTTGTTCAACTGATAAAGCTCCAGGATGAGGTGTATTAGTTAATCAAGTATTCCCTACTGTGAGTAATTATATGCTTTGCACCTTGAGGAAAGAGAGAATTACACAGCTCTGTTTTGCTTCTCTAAATCAAATTAAAATTTAGAATCAAACACAAGTGTTTATAAAACAAAACAGGAGATGGGATAGGACATATTTCCATGACCATTGAGAAAAAAAAGTCCAATCAATAGAACTCTGTGGACTCTTGTTTCAGAGACACACTGATTTTAGAGACCTATTTCTACAAATTCAGACATCCCTTGACAAGTTACCCGACTTAGGCCTGGCTGGTTCTACTGATTTATCCTCACTGCAAGCCAAATTTCAAATCTCATTTGTTCCTTCCACATCTTTCTGTGCTGTTTCCTGTGCCAGCAGCATTGCCTGCCTGACTGTGGCTGCAGTTTGTCCCTTTTGCCCCTGCTTCAGATCCATCCCAGGAAACAACTTCAGGCATCACCCACACATTGTACCCTGAGAGATGATGCTGCTTGTGAATATCCTCGATAAAAAATGAAATGCCAAAAAAAAGGGCTCTAAAAGGATCTCCCAGACCTGTGAGTAGCTTTAAGTGTGCTTAAAGGAGCACACGTGCTTCATGAAAATCTGCTGCCACCCTCTGCCACAGCGAAAGCGGAGTGTGGCTGTCGTTCTGATGGCAGCCAGGCAGGGTTAGTGCTTCCCTGCTTCCCTCCTGCAGATCCTTCCTGCTCATGCTGGCTCTTTGCCACTTTACAAACTAGTAGCTGCAGCTTGAAAAATAAACTTTTCTAAATGCCCCCAAGAAGAAAGGGATGAGCTGAGCAAGCCTAATCACAGTGCTGAAAATGCCAAGGAAGAGAATTCCTTCTGGATTTGTCCTGGCCAGCTGGGCTAACAGGACTTCAGTTTGGCTGACACTTTGGCAGTAGCTGTAAAAATCATCTTCAGTAAAACATGCTCTGATGTTGGCTTGGGCTAACCAAGGATTTTGATCCTTGTGCTCACCTTGAGCTTGTTTGTTATAAATCCACTGGTTCATCTTGATGCCTCTCCGTCAGCCTGGGGTATGATGGATTTGTTAAACTGAAAAATCAGTAAGATGACTTTTCCTTCTCCAATCCCCTCTGCTACTGGGAAATTTTAAAGCACATCAGCAGCAGTAACAAACGCCTCTGTGCATGCTCAGAGATAATTATTTGCACTGTTCCCATCTCCTTTTCCAAGGTTTGCCATCTGATGCCCACCTAATATGAAGCCTCTCTCCGCTGGGAGAACGAGCACAAATGATCACAAGGGAAAAATTCAGTTTGAGAACATATGTCTGAGCAGAGTGGATCCCCTGTCTGACAGCTGCTGCCCTCAGCCTTCCTGCTTCACCCTTATTTTCATTTAAATTCCCTATTTTGCACCTGTGAGAAGATGTGCAGGGCAGATCTTGAGAGTGAATTTTCCATTCAACGTCCTTGTTTAATATAATCAAATATACCTTTAAGCAAAGGTAAAAGTTGATTAACTGGAAAAGGAAGAGGCAATGCTGCTCTAAAGGGCTTTGTGATAAGATTCCAACAACAAGCAGCTTTATCTTTGTGGTTATTTCTCCTTGATAGGTTTAACAGAGAGAAAACCATCCGTGTATCAAACTATCTTCACTGATTTATTAAAAGATATGCAAAATAAACAAGCTCCAARTTTTGGACAATTCCCTGGGCAGCTCTATTAAAGCAAAACTTCCCTCAGATTTCACACTGAAAAAAAAATGGATTTTGAAAGTACAGCTAAAGCTTACAAGTCACATCAGAACTCTTCAGGAGGGCCTCGTAAGTCACAAAGGATATTTTTATTCAGAAATACTGGAATGTGCCAAAGCACTGAGATTACTTATTTTGTAGGAGGATTTATGGATCTGAGAGTAATTTGGTGCAGGAAGAGGCTCCAGAAAAATGTCTTTCTGCATGTACTGCTTACCTGTGTAAGAAAAATCCTGTTAAAATCCCTTAAAGATTCTATCTCTAAGAAGTTCTAAACCCCCCCAGCAAAGGTTAAAAGACTGGATTTCAGTAGGCAGACGATACTCTTYTACAAATGTTCATGAGGCACACCAAGAATTACAGGATTTGGGATAAATTTTTTGCTTTGTTAAGGGCACTAGCACATGGTGTTCTAAAATAATGACAGAAATAGTTGTAGCCATATTGCTTATCCCAGAAATCCAACGCTTCTAGGGAGAATGCCAAATGCCAGGCGGATTTCTCAGTTGTTGCAAAATCTTAGGAAATTACTGATCATCCTCTGGGAGGGAAACACTGATCCAGCCAAGGGCTCAGCACCCTTAGGTGACACAACAACCAGCCTGGTTTTTAAGGCTGAAAGCAGCCTGAAGTGGGAAGAAAAAGAAAGGAATAATATCATGCACGTCTTACACAACCCATACCTGCTTAAACCCAAWAGTAAGATTTAAAATTGAACGAGAGAAGTGTAAATTTTTCTGAAAAAGCTGTTTGGTGACTGAAAAAAACCCAACAAAACAGACAAATTTAATGAGGGAAAAATTAAACTCTGGTCAAGATCCAGGTGGAGGCTGTACATGGCATTATTACAGGCTTCCATATGTTTCCTGGAGGCATTGAACATGACAAGGGAATTAGACACGGGGAAATGTAATTATTTGTGATTGAAACARAATAGCAGCCAGTTTATGCACATACTGCTCCTGTTGCATTAATATTATTGCACTGAACTGAATTGTTTTCAGATGCTGTTGCATTTTCAGAGGTAGACATAGGTTTTTTTCATATTCTGTTTCTCATGTTACTTTTTTTAGCCATCAGAACTTAGTGACATAAAGATTGCTGTCTGAGTTGACACAGTTATTCCCTCYTGATGTCTTTAAGTAGGAGCATAATGTGACAGATGAGAGTGCTGRAACTCAATATCTCACACAGGCTTAAAAATAAGTTATTCCTGCAAAACTTGGAAAACTGTTGTATAGGGGGAAAAAAAATCTACACTCTGAAATTTATTTGCTTTTCTTGCACCCCTCATTTTTCTATTCCTAGAAACATGTATGAAAACAGGGATTTTGTTGTTCAGCAACTCATTTCCTCCTGCTGTGCAGCCATCACAGGAAATCATAACCCTTTCTCTCAGTAGCAGCTGAAAGCTAGGCAGCAGCAGAGATCAAATAAACACTGAGAATTTAAACAGGGCCAAGATTTAGGGCTGGGCTTAACTGCAAAAACATGAGGACTTKTGTCTGAGATTGGCAAAGTCCTGTTGATAGACAATTTTGGCTGAAAATGAGGAAATCGGTGTGAAGGCAGGTCCAGCACAGCCAGGACAGAGGTACAGCAGTGRCAGCAGGCAGAAGGAATATTTCTGAGATTCCTGTGGTCTCGATGCACAGAAGTTGTTCCAGCAAGATCTCTTGTCACTCTGGAGCTCTCACAGAAAGCTGTTCCTGGAGAACTCCACCAGCATCTAAGCCAGACTGGAGTCACAGAATCTTTTCCATTCCAAGAGGCCAGGCTGAAGCCCACTGGAGAAGAGGATTTGTACCAGGCATCCACATCCAGGATTCACATTACCAAACTTCCTAAGGCTTCACAGCTGAGGTTTTGGGTTTAGCTCATTTCAAATGTTTGTTTAATGTTAACCTGTTTGGGGTATTAATTACATCAAGCCCAAAACAATGATACAAGTCAGCTCTTTGGGTGTGAGCAGGTAAGAAAAGTTCCATTTCAGAAAATTCCATCTCTCCCTTCCTGMTTTTAATTATTTGGATAATTTGCATTAAAATAATGTCTCTGCTTGTGAGTGTTTGCCCCCACTGCTTTATTATTCACTCAGAACACTCATTCCTTGCATATGATGTGATCCTTATTTGCTGTTGAAATACTTTTAATGTCACAAAAYGGATTAAATCTTCAAGTGAGGAGTGAGCAATTGGAAAACCCTATCACCTAAGCAACAGCAGTCCTATTTCATGCCTGTGTGTCTAATTATACCTAACAAGGCAAAAACCCCTTATCTCCGAGGGAATGATACATTCTCTTTCTTCCCAACCAAAAAAAAATTTTTTTACATCTTAAACGATGGGTAAAGCTGGTAGGTTCTGCATTTTGTAACCAAGCCAGGCAGAGTTATTTGTTAAGCATCAGAGCCAGGTTGGTATTGGATATAAGACGAGGAAGGAATGGTCAGGGGGGTTGCAGTGCTTGGGACATCCTTCCACCGTGGCAGCTCTTTGGGCCAGAAAAGGACAGGCCATCAGAGCAAATGCTGAACTGGCCAMGACTTCACAGACCAAGAGGGCAAAAACTGGGGTGGCCAAGGCTCCCCTGGCAGCCGGGCCTGCCCCCAGCCCCACTGTGCCCTATCCCAGTCCCAGGGATCTCAAATTGCAGAGAAAAGCCCAGCGGAGCCCAATGGGATGGAGCGTTCTGCCGCCTCCACGACCGGCCCGAGAGACCCTGAAACACGATCGCGGCCCATTTAAAGGCTCTTCCCAGMGGCCCCTATGACTTTCCCCCGATGTTCCCCAAGCTGTTCCCAGAAGCCCACGAGGCCGTTCCCGGGCAGTGCCGCCCGTGCTCGGGGCTGGCTGTGGGGGCTCCGCTCCCGCCTCCGGCGCTGCGGGCGCGGCGCGGCCCCGTCCCGAGGAAGCCCTCGGAGCTGCGGGGCCCCGCCGAGGCTCCCCCGCCCC